>CM044013.1:445000-537500 GCA_024085815.1 Flaveria linearis
GCCAGGCTAGCAATAGTTAATGATTGTACATGTATTCGACATTACTTGGTAGCTATAAGATTCAACTAATCACAACACACAAGCAAATTGCCATAAGTTTACAAGAATCAAACGTGTTTACAAGTGCAACGTTTATAATGTAACATGTTTCACCCAAAAGTGTGAAAGTAATAAAATGGGTATAGAAATACTCACTTGGCGTACGGTTGTATACGGTGATAATAAGAATTAGAAACGATGTTTCAACGAATTTCCTTTACAAGGTACCTAAAAGTACATATTAAGATTTATAATAAGATTAACGGTTTAATGTGAATTAGAGTTTTAGATGGAATTTGGGGTTTTGACAAGTAATGAATATTACTTGTATTTCGATTTATTCAAAGGAAATACGTATTTTAAGTGTTTTAAATCTTAGAAATGAAATTAGGTTTAATATCTGATAATGTTTAAATATATCTTGTATATATTCTTGGTAATAAATATCATTATGATAACGTAATACCCGATAATAATTTATTAATCCGAATTAATTGTTAAAGTATATTTTCTAAGAAATGACCTATAATTACGTTTGTAAATGATTGTGAAATTATAAGATGTATAATTTCTACAATTTCCATGATTATTCCATAATTAACATGATATAGTGTCCATTTTTATAAAAAATAATTATTTATAATATTTATAAATAATATTTTATAAAGATTTTTAAGGTTTTTAAACAAAATAAATTTACAGAAAATCATTTTGAATCATTTAAAATAAGGAAAGTTTATAAAATTTATTTTTATAATTTTTAAGAATTTTTATGTATTTAATTGGGGCTAAAAAAGACTTAAAAAAATAAATGGGGGTGCCCGAGGTCGAACCCGGGACCTCCTGTTTACAACACACACACCAAACCAGTGAACCAAAGGCCTCAACCGCAAATAACCTTGGTTCCATTTCCTTTTAAACAGTCTAGCCCAGTTTCCCCCAAATTTGTATAAACCCTAGATTGATTTCGGTTCAATTGAACATTAAATCGATGTTAATAACCCAATTAATGTTGGGGCTTTGTTTCCCCATGTTAAACCGAATGTATAGGTGTACATAATTACCTGGTTTGAAGTTAAATCGATAGAGAACAAGATTAAGAACAGCCGCGGTTTATCCTGAATCCAAATAAGGATCAAACTTTGATGAAAATCAAATAACTTTGTAGATAGCTTCTAGTGATGATAATGATCAAAAGCCCTCTGTTAATTTGATATTATGATGCCTCTAAGACTAATGTCGACTGTGTTGCAGGTCCGATGTAGACGATGAATGATTTCTATTTGTTTGTGTGTGTTCGATTGGAATTGCAGGTTGCATTCCATTTATAGTGCGATAAAGTTCGGTCTGATTGAATCAATTTGATTAAAGTGGTGTTTGAGTGGGTTAATTTGTCGTTGAACGGTCGGGAATGAAGTTGGATCCGAAGTTGTGAGCTTTGGATGCGAATAATTCACTGATTAAACGCGTTTTGGGGTGCATTGGGTTCGAATCTTACCCACGAAACGGTTTGGTGCATTTTGAGCTGTGAATGTCGTGTTTTTAGAGGGTTTTAAGGGTCGCCGGCGATTCGCCGACTTTGGCCGGAATCGGCGCCGGAAAAACGGGGTGGGGGAATGGATTTTGAAAAAGTTACACAAATGGTCCCTGCGGTTTAGAATTTATTATTTTATGCTTAAAAATTCTTTTGAAGTTTGATAAATGACCAAACACCCCCTAGACTTTATTATTATCATTTTTATTTTTATTATTCTTGCTATTATTATTATTATTATTATTATTATTATTATTATTATTATCATTATTATTATTATTTATTATTATTATTATTATTATTATTATTATTATTTTCTTTAGTATTATTATTATTATTATTATTATTATTATCATTATTATTATTATTATTATTATTATTATTATTATTATTATTATTATTATTATTATTATTATTATTATTATTATTATTATTATTATTATTATTAACGCGCCGTGAAATACGAGATGTTACAGTCTCCCCTACTTTAGGAAATTTCGTCCTGAAATTTGTTTACGAGGAGGCTGAGACGACAAGATGAGGACGCTTGGATTTCATTTGATCCTCACGTTCTCAAGTGAATCAGAAGGTGAGCATGAAGCCACATATAGATCATAGTGATTCTCTTTTTCTTTCTTGATGCAGTTTGTGTTTTCATTTTCTGAGATACACTCTGAAGAACTTTCAGGTTTTGATAAGGTATCAAAAGAAGAAAATTCATCATCGATTAAGCTGACCGCTTTAGTGTTTACTTTATGTGCAATGGCAGAGCCATTAGAGCTAAAAAGAGAGTCTAAAGTGTGTGGCTTCCAATTAACCTTATAAGCTTTTACGTTGATTAAGAATAAATATTAATTATCGTATAAATACAAGGTGTTACCGTCTCCCCTACTTTAAAGAATTTCGTTTCGAAATTAAGAATGAACTAAGCGAACAAATACGGGTATCTCTCCTTCATATGATCCTCCCGCTCCCACGTGAACTCAGCTCCACACTTGTTCTCCCAACAAACCTTGACAATTGGAGTAGTTGTGGTCCTAGTCTTCTTCATGATGCGATCCATAATCTCGACAGGTTTCTCGATGAAGTGCAATGACTCGTCGATCTGAATGTCTTTCAGTGGAACATGCAGACTCTCGTCGACCAAACACTTTCTCAGATTTGAGACATGAAACACAGGATGAACTCTACTAAGGTCGGAAGGTAGTTCCAGTTTATAAGCCACTTTCCCAATCCTTTTCAGGATTTTGAAAGGTCCTACAATCTTGGAGCTAATTTGCCCTTCTTTCCAAAGCGAATAACACCTTTCCATGGTGAAACCTTAAGAAGAACCATATCACCAACTTGAAACTCCAACGGTTTACGATGCTTGTCGGCATAACTCTTTTGCCGACTTCTTGCCACTTCAAGGTTCTTGCGGATTGTAGCGACTTTATCGGTCGTTTCTTGTATAAGTTCAGGACCAGTGATAAAGTTTTCACCAATGTCGGTCCAACAGATCGGCGATCGGCATTTACGACCATAAAGTGCTTCGAACGGTGCCATCTTGATACTCGAGTGATAACTATTGTTATACGAAAATTCCGCGAGCGGTAAATGCGTATCCCAATTACCACCAAAGTCAAGGACACATAGTCGTAGCAAATCCTCGAGGGTTTGGATTGTTCATTCGGTTTGGCCATCAATTTGAGGATGGTAAGCCGTACTTAAATCCAACTGAGTACCCAAGAGTTCTTGCATAGATGACCAAAAGTGCGAAGTGAAACGAGCATCTCGATCGGAAATGATGTGCAACGGTACGCCATGACGACTCACAATTTCGTCAATGTATATACGAGCTAGTCTTGAAACTTTGTATGAGTCTCGTATATGTATGAAATGTGCCGTCTTAGTCAAACGATCCACAATCACCCATATACTATCATGACCACGAGGAGTACGTGGTAACTTGGTTATGAAATCCATGGATACATGTTCCCATTTCCACATAGGGATTTCATGTTGTTCAAGTAAACCACTTGGTCATTGATGCTCGGCTTTGACTCTTGCACACGTGAGACACTTGGAAACATAAACCGCGATATCTTTCTTCATCCCAGGCCACCAATATTGACCACGCAAGTCTATATACATCTTATCGGAGCCAGGGTGAATAGAATATCGGGTGTGATGAGCTTCATTCAAAATGAAGTGACGAAGGTTATCATGATTTGGGATCCAAAGTCGATTCAGAAAGTACCACAAGCCGTTTGGCTTTGTCTCCAGTTGTGATCGAACGTTAAACACCAAATCTTCATCTTTTCCTTCGTCGGTTAATGCCGCTTGTTGAGCCTTGCGAATGCATAACTCGAGATCACTATCAATCCTTATGTTTTGGAGCATGATAGTAACCTCGTTGACATCCACACGAACCTCGGTATCAAATTCCCTTAACGTGTCAAACCACTGTCTTCGATCTCGGATTTCTTGTTGTGAGACGGTTTTGTTATGGACTTTGCGACTCAGCGCGTCAGCTACAACATTCGCCTTCCCAGGATGATAGCGAATGTCACAGTCGTAGTCACTGATCAATTCGATCCAACGTCTTTGTCTCATGTTGAGATCTTTTTGGTTGAACACGTGTTGGAGACTTTTATGGTCGGTGTAGACTATGCATTGTGTCCCATATAGATAATGTCGCCAAATCTTCAAGGCGAAAACCACAGCACCAAGTTCAAGATCATGAGTTGTGTAATTCACATCATGAACCTTCAATTGCCTTGACGCGTATGCTATGACT
This sequence comes from Flaveria linearis, assembly GCA_024085815.1. Taxonomy (NCBI): domain Eukaryota; kingdom Viridiplantae; phylum Streptophyta; class Magnoliopsida; order Asterales; family Asteraceae; genus Flaveria; species Flaveria linearis. The sequence goes on from CM044013.1 coordinate 449,353, forward strand.
TTGCCTCGTTGCATGAGAACACAACCAAGACCTTGGTTTAAAGCATCGCATTAAACGGTGAAGTCATCGTTTCCATCGGGAAGTGTGAGAATAGGAGCGTTACACAACTTGCGCTTTAAGGTCTCGAAGGCCTCTTCTTGTTCGGCTCCCCATTCAAAGAGTCGATTCTTTTGAGTTAGTGCCGTTAGTGGTTTAGCAATTTTCGAGAAATTTGCTATGAACCTACGGTAATAACCCGCTAAGCCCAGAAAAGAATGAACTTCAGTTGGGGTCGTGGGAACACACCAATTTTTCACAGCTTCGATTTTTGCAGGATCGACGTGAATTCCTTGGCTATTCACCACATGCCCTAAGAATTGGACCTCTCCTAGCCAGAATTCACACTTGGAGAACTTGGCGTATAGTTGTTCTTTCTTCAAAAGTTCGAGAACTTGTCGCAAGTGCGTCTCGTGATCGATTTTTGTCTTGGAATAAATAAGAATGTCATTAATGAACACAATCACAAACTTATTCAAATACGGTTTACATACGCGATTCATGAGATCCATGAACACGGCAGGTGCATTGGTCAAACCAAAAGGCATAACCATGAACTCGTAGTGTCCATATCGAGTACGAAAAGCGGTCTTTGGAATATCAGCATCGTGAACACGTAGTTGATGATACCCAGAACGTAGATCGATCTTCGAGAATTGAGTTGCTCCTTGAAGTTGGTCAAAAAGATCATCGATTCTAGGGAGAGGGTAGCGGTTCTTGATAGTAAGCTTGTTAAGCTCACGATAGTCGATGCACATTCGGAACGAACAATCCTTCTTCTTCACAAACAAAACAGGTGCACCCCACGGTGATGAACTAGGGCGAATGAAACTTTTATCGGTTAACTCTTGCAGTTGGCTAGCTAATTCTTGCATTTCGGACGGTGCAAGACGATAAGGTGATTTAGCCGCAGGGTTTGCACCAGGGATTAAGTCTATCTTGAATTCAACTTCTCGTAAGGGAGGTAGCCCCTTAAGATCCTCGGGAAAAACCTCGGGAAAATCCCGCACGACAGGAATGTCTTTCAATTCCTTACCCTTGGCTTTCGTATTAACTACATATGCCATGAAGGCCATGTAATTTTTACTTAAGCATTTGCGGGCCTTGATGCAAGACATAAGTTTGAGTCCTTGGGATGGTTTCTCGCCGAACACTTTCAAAGTATCCCCAGATGGTAATGGTATACGGATGCACTTCTCAAAACAAACGATCTCGCATGGTGTTTGGTTAACCAATCCATACCAATGATGACGTCGAAACTTCCAAGTTTCATAGGAATAAGATCAATGGAGAATTCTTGTTCGTTAAGGCTTATGATGCAATCACGTATTATGACGTCAACGACGATAGGTTTTCCATCGGCGACTTCGACCGTGTAGGGTCTTTTCAGATTAATACATGATTTAGAAAGTATGGGCTCGAATTCTAACGACACGAAACTCTTATCCGCACCTGAATCAAATAATACAGATGCATAATGATCATTCACAAGATACATACCTGTTTGGTAACAATTCTATTATTGATACGATGAATACAAAGATGGAAATATCAATAATACAAGAAATGATTTAAACGGGGTTCAACGTTGTACCATTCACAACGTCATTGCTGACTTGTGCTTGGTTGGCGTTGATATTGAAAGCCCTTCCACGAGCTGGTGGCACGTTGCCCGCATTGTGAGGACATTGCAGACGAATGTGGCCAATCTCGCCACAGTTATAGCAGGTCCGGTTGTTGAGCATTGCAGCGTTGTTTGGTGCTCTAAGGCAGGTAGCCACCAGGTGTCCATATTTCCCACACAACGAGCAGACTCGGCATGGAAAGTTGCTCGCATGATGGTATTTGCATGTATTACACACGGGGTAGGGACCAACATAGGCTCTTGCCATGGGAGCTTGTGCCACAGGTGTGGCGACAGGTACATGTTGTCTTTGAGGTGGTTTGGGTGTAGCCACGGCATAGTTGCGTGCTGGTGTAAACTTATGCTTCTTGTTGTTGTTGTTGTGAGACGGTTCAGCTTTAGTCTCCTAAACAGTCTCAGTAGCCGTCTTTTCCACCTTCTTTGCACCCTTCACTGACATGGTGCCCGCTCGTATATGATTCTCGGTAAGTTGAGCGGTGATAGTGATGGCTTCCTCCAAGGTTTTGGGTCGGCTGCCCACCACAGCATCTTGAATTTGGGGTGGTACACCCTTTATGAACTTCTCAATGTTGCGGGGGACAGTGTCGACCATATGGGGCAATAGTAAACTCAACTCATGATGCCTAGTTGAGTAGGCCAAATGGTCACCACCATCTTGCTTCAAGTTCCAAAATTCTTCCTCCAACTTTTGCAGTTCGCTTCTTGGGCAGAATTTTGCGATGGTGATGTTCTTGAACTCTTCCCAAGTAAGTGCTAGAATAGCATCGGCTCCTCGATTCCTCTTCTCGCTATTCCACCAAGTAAGTGCCCTTTGTTGGAGCATACTAGTGGCATAACGAACCTTGAGTGCTTCGGGACACTCACAGCTGGCGAAGGTGATCTCCATGCTCTCGAACCACTCAAGAAGACCAGTGGCTCCTTCCTTGCCACTAAAACTAGTGGGCTTGCAAGAGCTAAAGTGCTTGAAAGTGCAAGTTTGATTGTTACGGCCTTGGGTTGCACTATTTTCCCCTTGGCCGTTGTTGTGGTTTGCGATGTTGGCCATCGTGGTGCTGCTGAGTTCAGCCACCATATTCGGGATGACAGCAGCCATTTCTTGAGCAATACTGGCGGCTAGCTTACGGCTGGAACTTCCACGCCTTGCAAGTTGACGAGGCATGCTGGACATACTAAAAGTGAGTTAGTTACGGGAATGAGGGTAACAAGGATAGTAGTTTAGACAAAGGCAAGCTAAAGTTTGTAAGGTACACGGAATGATTCCATTTGGTAACGCATTACCATTTGGAACCGTGGACACGTCAAGGTAAATTGACTCATTTGCCTTGGAGATTTGTGTATTTTGACCATAGTTTATCACTCATCCCAGAAATCCCCAGGTAGCGTAACGGGTCTCACAATGAGATTTATACGAATACGCTTGCCTTAGCCCTCAGGCCTTTTTGCCAGGAAATCCAGAATACAGGTGTCTATGTATCACACAAATTTCCTTGGTTTATAAAATCAAAACCTTGATGAGATTTGTATAGATTAGACATACGTCTAAAGATCCAGATCATAAGTATAAGTATACGATTTCACATGTCGTCGAGAATAAGATTGAGTGATTTTATGTTCGGGGAGAGTCAAATATGAGTTTAGGGAGACAAGTAACTAAGTTTAGGCAATCCTATGCTAAGGCATCAAATTGCACATAAGAAAGCATAGCATTATGTAACATGCAAACCATGCATTTACAAGATAAAAAAATACTATAAGGTGCATGCATAAGCTATAGTCTAGGTCACCATTTCTAATAACCTAAATCCCTATAGTTATGGGCTCTGATACCAATCTGTCACACCCAACCTTGACGGCGGAATCGTCGAGGCGTGAGAGTTACGATTGTTCACAGTCACATAGCGCTATTGCCTGAAACATGTTAAAAATAAAAGGTCACATATTGTTGGTGAGCATTCTATAGTTTTGAATACATAAGAATATAAAAGATGGCAACTCATGTTGTAAATTAGAGAAACAAAGTAACTAGGGATGTAAGACAGAATGCACAATCAAACCTTGACAAAGTTTTACAAGTTTCAAACGTGTACTTGGATCAACCAAGTTATAAGTATATACGATTAGCTAAGTGTACTTGGATCAACCAAGCAGGCTTGTCAGGCCCATAGATCTATGACGTCGCCAGGCTAGCAATAGTTAATGATTGTACATATATTTGACATTACATGGTAGCTACAAGATTCAACTAATCACAACACACAAGCAAATTGCCATAAGTTTACAAGAATCAAACGTGTTTACAAGTGCAACGTTTATAATGTAACATGTTTCACCCAAAAGTGTGAAAGTAATAAAATGGGTATAGAAATACTCACTTGGCGTACGGGTGTATACGGTGATAATAAGAATTAGAAACGATGTTTCAACGAATTTCCTTTACAAGGTACCTAAAAGTACATATTAAGATTTATAATAAGATTAACGGTTTAATGTGAATTAGAGTTTTAGATGGAATTTGGGGTTTTGACAAGTAATGAATATTACTTGTATTTCGATTTATTCAAAGGAAATACGTATTTTAAGTGCTTTAAATCTTAGAAATGAAATTAGGTTTAATATCTGATAATGTTTAAATATATCTTGTATATATTCTTGGTAATAAATATCATTATGATAACGTATTACCCGATAATAATTTATTAATCCGAATTAATTGTTAAAGTATATTTTCTAAGAAATGACCTATAATTACGTTTGTAAATGATTGTGAAATTATAAGATGTATAATTTCTACAATTTCCATGATTATTCCATAATTAACATGATATAGTGTCCATTTTTATAAAAAATAATTATTTATAATATTTGTAAATAATATTTCATAAAGATTTTTAAGGTTTTGAAACAAAATAAATTTACAAAAATCATTTTGAATCATTTAAAATAAGGAAAGTTTATAAAATTTATTTTTATAATTTTTAAGAATTTTTATGTATTTAATTGGGGCTTAAAAAGACTTAAAAAAATAAATGGGGGTGCCCGGGGTCGAACCCGGGACCTCCTGTTTACAACACACACACCAAACCTGTGAACCAAAGGCCTCAACCGCGAATAACCTTGGTTCCATTTCCTTTTAAACAGTCTAGCCCAGTTTCCCCCAAATTTATATAAACCCTAGATTGATTTCGGTTCAATTGAACATCAAATCGATGTTAATAACCCAATTACTGTTGGGGCTTTGTTTCCCCATGTTAAACCGAATGTATAGGTGTACATAATTACCTGGTTTGAAGTTAAATCGATAGAGAACAAGATTAAGAACAACCGCGGTTTATCCTGAATCAAAATGAGGATCAAACTTTGATGAAAATCAAATAACTTTGTAGATAGCTTCTAGTGATGATAATGATCAAAAGCCCTCTGTTAATTTGATATTATGATGCCTCTAAGACCAATGTTGACTGTGTTGCAGGTCCGATGAAGACGATGAATGCTTTATGTTTGTTGTGTGTGTTCGATTGGAATTGCAGGTTACATTCCATTTATAGTGCGATAAAGTTCGGTCTGATTGAATCAATTTGATTAAAGTGGTGTTTGAGTGGGTTAATTTGTCGTTGAACGGTCGGGAATAAAGTTGGATCCGAAGTTGTGAGCTTTGGATGCGAATAATTCACTGATTAAACGCGTTTTGGGGTGCATTGGGTTTGAATCTTACCCACGAAACGGTTTGGTGCATTTTGAGCTGTGAATGTCGTGTTTTTAGAGGGTTTTAAGGGTCGCCGGCGGTTCGCCGGACTTTGGCCGGAATCGGCGCCGGAAAAACGGGGTGGGGGAATGGATTTTGAAAAAGTTACACAAATGGTCCCTGCGGTTTAGAATTTATTATTTTATGCTTAAAACTTCTTTTAAAGTTTGATAAATGACCAAACACCCCCTAGACTTTATTATTATCATTTTTATTTTTATTATTCTTGCTATTATTATTATTATTATTATTATTATATTATTATTATTATTTTATATTATTTATATTATTATTATTATTATTATTATTATCATTATTATTATTATTATTATTATTATTATTATTATTATTATTATTATTATTATTATTATTATTATTATTATTATTATTATTAACGCGCCGTGAAAATACAAGATGTTATATATATATATATATATATATATTTGTATATATATATATATATATATATATATACAGGGGAGAATTAAAAATGAAATCCTCATTTTAAATAAAAACTAGAAAACCACTTTTTAACCCTTATCTTTACGATCTACGGTTAGGATTAATTAATGGCATGATTGTAATTACATGGTATTTAAAGGATTTAATTAAAAGCTTTCAAGGGTATATTAGGAAAACAAAAAGTTGTTTGACTTTGAAAGATACTAAATAATTAGCAATCTCCTAAAAATATGCATTCTCTCTCCTATCTGACCCTTATTGATGATTTTCCACCATTTTTCTTTATACAATCAATAAATTATTAGGAAAGACAAATAAGAAAAATAACAATAAACAAACCTAATGATCGATCATCTGCTTGCAAATATTTCAAAATATTTACATCGATTGAACACACATGCTTACGTATATGTAAGCGTGGGTTTAAATAAGAAAAATGATAATCAAACTACCGAGATACATAAATGTAACAACAAACGCTATATAAAAAGAACAAAACCATAGGTTTTTACCTTATATAACTCCTATATGTTTACATATACGTACCTCACATGCTTACGTATATGTAAATCCTTTCAATTCTCCATTGTTTCTTCAATTTGCTTAAATATTATGAGCCTCTTCAAATATAAAGGTAATATGTTACGTATATGTAACTAGTAGATTATATATGCAATTGTAGTTACATATAAGGCCCCGTTCCCGGACACCTCACAGCTGGTCATCATCGCACTTAAAACACATCATTATATTATCTTTACTAAAAACATGCAGCGGAAACTGTGAAAGAACTTTTCATTTTACTATAAATGCTTTTGCAAGTTAATACAAACGTTCATCAATTACAAAATATATATTGTTGCATTACATCACAAAAGCATTATACAAAAGAATACCATCCAAAAGAGCCGAGTAGCCGCCCCGTACCATCCTCAGCAACCTTACCTGCCCACTGGAAACACATAAAAAGTCGGCGTTGCTGAGTGAGTTGTAGTTTTATAATAAAACATACTTTACTTTCATTTAAAACCGTTTCTTTACTTTAATGCTATCACACATCATACGTACACATAGATAATATCATTATTATCTTCATTATTCGTTATCTTTTGCTTTTATATAGATCCTGTCCAACTTTACCCTCTTTACGACACGCAGCCATGATTATGGAGGTCTAGTGACAAGGATTCCGTTTCATAATTTATTATTATACTCTTCCGTTCATTACTTTCATTCGTTCATTCTTTAACTTTCATTCATTCATTGTACGTCTTAAACTTTCTTACTCTTTCATCTTTACTTCACCTATAAACTATACCTTTTTGTATCGTGGTACTGACCTAGGCCTATCATAGACCTTCTATAACGGTGCATCGCACCTCCTGGCCACAACACCTAAGGTAGAGTTTAGGGGTACCATCACTATATACAATACCTTTCTGTTTCGTGGTGCTGGACCTAGGCCTATCACAGACTTTCTATATCGACGCACCGCACCCTCCTGGCCACAACACCTAAGGTAGAGTTTAAGTGTACCATTGCCACATGCAATATCCTTCTGTATCGTGGTACTGGACCTAGGCCTATTATAGACCTTCTATATCGGCGCACCGCACCCTCCTAGCCACAGTAGCTAGGATATGCAGCGATGGTTCTATACAATGGTTTATCCCAGTGTCAGGATTTTACCCTCTTCATAGCACACAGCCACGATTACTGAGGTCACAAGACAAGGATTCCATTTCGAGTCTGTTGCAACATCAAGGTCGCTCACCTCCTTTATTTGCTTGGAAGTCTTTCTTACTCTCATTCTTTATTAATGCATGCATTCATTCATCATGCCCCTCTTTCATTATCTTTCACTTTACGTTACATAATACTTTCGTTTGATTCATTAACATAACACGTAAAGCCACGGGAAAGATAAACATACATCATAATAAAGAACATCAACATACACTATAGCATTACTATACAGGGCATCATCATACATACATAACATACATCATGCATAAACATGCAACATCATCATTATCATGCACTACATAACTTCTAAGATCCCCACGGTCATCTTACGTGTACCTACAGGAACTTCCACGTCAAAACTCACATCTGCACTTTCCCCCGAAAGTCAGTACTTTAACTATGTTCCTCCTCGGGTACAACAACCCTATTTAGGCGTATGGGCACCCTTCAGTCGCACAGCCTTCATACGACTGAACATCATGCGATTGGACCTATGCGGATGAACACCTATGCGAATGAACACCTAATCATGCGAATGGACTCTCAATCGTGTGAATGGACACTATGCGAATGGACTCCATGCGAATGGACCTCATGCGAATGAGCACCTACGCGACTGGGCTCTCAGTCGCATGACTCCCCATGCGACTGGACCCCCAGTCGTGCGACTGAACCCCAATCGCCCTTCGAAGAAATATCCGGGTGTTACAAGTCCACCCCCCTTATATAGGTTTCGTCCCCGAAATCTGTTATTCCTTGAACAAACGTGGTAATGCTGTCTCATTTCCTCTTCAGTCTTCCACGTTGACTCGGATCCCTTCCTATGCTTCCACTGTACACGCACAAGAGGAACCACTTTATTTCTCAGCCTCTTCTCTTTTCGATCGATGATTGCCACTGGTTGCTCCACATAATTGATCTGTTCGTCTACTTCGATATCCTCCAGTGGATCAATCATATCCTCATCTGCCAAACACTTCCTTAGATGAGATACGTGGAATGTCGGGTGAATTCCACTTAACTCATCTGGTAACTCCAATCTATAGGCCACCTCTCCTACTCGAGCAATGATTTGGAAAGGGCCTATATACGTCGGGCTCAACTTGCCCCGCTTTCTGAACCGAATGATACCCTTCCAAGGGGAGACCTTCAACATAATCCGGTCACCCACCTGGATCTCAATCGGCCTGCGTCGTTTATCAGCATACGACTTCTGTCTATCTTTGGCTGCCTTCATGAAGGCCTTGATCCTTTCAAGCTTTTTAGTCGTAGCCTCGATCACCTCGACGCTCCCTAACTCTTTATGAACAATATCACTCCAACAAACGGGTGTTCTGCATCTCCTACTGTATAGCATCTCATAAGGTGGCATATCAATGCTGGCATGATAGCTGTTGTTGTATGAGAATTTAGCTAACGGTAAGTGGTCATCCCAACTTCCCCCAAAATCAATCACACATGCCCGAAGCATGTCCTCCAATGTCTGAATGGTCCTTTCCGACTGACCATTAGTCTAGGGATGATAAGCCGTGCTAGTGTGTAACCTCGTCCCCATTGCATCGTGGAATTTCTTCCAGAATTTGGATGTAAACCGGGTGTCAAGATCAGACACAATAGACACCAGCACACCTTGTGTAACACCCGTATTTTTTTTAGCAAGAAATAAAAAAAAGGAAGAAAAGGAAAGAAAATAAAAGTCAACTAAAAAGGAGGGACCAAAAGTGCCAAATGGGCAAAGTTGTTATTTATTTTGTACAAAAGGGAGGCATGGCCGCCCATAACCCCTGCACACTTCTTTGCATTCGGTTTTTAGAGAGAGAAACAGCAGGGACTTCGATTCTTAGAGAGAGAAAGAAGAAGAAATCGGATTCAAGGTAAGAATTGGTGTTTTTAAGTTGTGTTTTGGATAAGAAACCGAGAAATGCATGTTCTTATGTGTGTGTTTGTGTTCGGGTTGCACTGTGTGTGTGTGTTTTAGGTGTAGAAACGACTGGGAAGTTAAGAAAAGGGGATCCAAAACCCGAAGACAAACTAAGGTGAGTTTCTAGACCCCCTTTTTACTTGTTTTAAACGTTTGGGGCTGGAAAATGCATGTAAGTATGTTTTTATAAAATTTGGGTTGATACCCGTATGATATGAATGTATGTATGTATGTTTATGTTTATGTTAGATTTATGCCTAGAATCATGTGTATATGTTTAGAACTAGGCATTATGATGTTTGGGACTTGGACTATGAATTAGACACATGAACAGGTTACTAATACGTCTAAAATTTTGCCTTAGAAATATGTCTGAAATTTGGACTTAGAATAAATAAGTATAAGTTGATGACTCCACTAGTGTTTATACGTCCAACAGGACTCACGAGTCCCACAGTACCCATGAGTCTGAAAACTAAGTAAAAAGGTGAAAAGTCTGAATTCTGGTCGTATGACCAGAAAATATTTCTAAGTATGGGATGGTACGACCAATAGTGCTCATACGCCCAACAGGGTGGTCGTATGACCAGATGATATTTCTAAGTATAGGATGAAAAGTCCAATAGGGCTCATACGCCCAGCAGTGCTCTTACGCCTAACAGGGCTCATACGCCCAAGGGGCTTATACGCCCAACAGGGCTCAAACGTCCAGAACACTTAGAATTTTTACAGGAATTTCCTGCAAATCCGAAGTTCGAGGTTTTGACCAGGGTTGACTAGGGTTAATAAATGATGATGTTTTATGCATGTAATGATGATTATGATTAACCCTTATTATTACTGATATTATTATCAGTGTATTATTATTGTTAACAATATTATTAATAAAATATTGTTAAGTATGGTATGATGCTATGTATGATGATGAATGTATGATGATGAATGTACGATAATGAATGTATGATGAGTGTGTATGTTCCTTGTAATTGTGTATGCTTATCTTTCTGAAACTTTACGAATAACGAGAATGAACTAATGAAGTATTATGTATCGTAAAGTGAAAGATAATGAAAGAGGAACATGATGATGAATGCATGTATTAACGAATGAACGAAAAGAAGAATGATGATGAATACATGCATTAATGAACGAACGAATTATGTCTTGCAAGCATTGAATAACGCGATTGGTCCTTCTTTGTGATTGACCATGGTCATGGTACCTCTACCGCTTACCTCTAGTACCGTGGCATACGTTTTGTTGTTCATATGTTGACTTCGGCCCGGTAGCTAATAACGATCGGGGTGTAGCATATGGTATTGGTACAATTCACCTTTCAATGTTCAAGTAAGTATGAACGGGATTCTTGTCATTCGACCACAGTAATCATAGCCAAGTGCTATGAAGTGGGTAAAGCCTGACAGAATCTATACGAGAAGTTAAAGATAACGATGAATAACGAATGATGAAGATAATAACGAATATTATCTCTGTGTACGTATGATGTATGAATGCATGCACGAAAGGATACTTATAAATAAGTAAAAGTATGTTTTACTATAAAACTAGAACTCACTCAGCAACGCTGACTTTTATGTGTTTTCCAGTTGGCAGGTAGTGTTGCTGAGGATGGCACGAGGCGGCTACTCAGCTCTTTTGGGATGGCATTCTTTTGTTAATATTTTTGTATTGTAATGCAAACAAACGATATTTTGTAATGGGTGTTGTATTACTTTGCAAAAGCATTTATAGTAAATTCAAAGTTTCCACTGAATGGTTTTTATTAAGTTATAATAAATGTATGTTTTATGGGTGATGACGACCAACTGTGAGGTGCCCGAGAACGGGGCCTTACAAGTTGGTATCAGAGCCAAAGTTTAAGTGAAAAGGGTAAAATTTTAAAATAAACCTAAACTTAAACTGAAAATGGGACAGAAAGGAAGAGAATGCCATCTGAGTAGCTGCGTGCCATCAGGTATTTTCTTGAAAGTTAACCAGTGTTACGTGCGCATGTTATGTGTTTATGTGTACTGTTAGACTTAGATACTAATGTAGTCAGGACATGTAATGCTCGGGGTGTGAAGAGTAGAGTAAGTGGCTAATCACAACTGGCCACTGTAATTAGGGACTTACTATACTTCACATAAACTGAGCTATTTCCTTGAATGACCGTGTTGGTGTTTAAATCTTCCAGTGTGATAGAAGATGGTCGGTGGTAGATCATCTAAAGCTTCCCGTGGCGGTGGACGTGGTGATGAACCGCGTAACACGCGAGGAAGACTTAGGACGGAGAAAGTAGTTCATGAGGAAAACGAGACTCCTCATCAGGAGGAGGCAGACGAAAGCACGAATTTGAGAGCCTCGGTAAAAGAGGCAGTGGTCGAGGAAGTACATCAGGTCATGCAGACGATCTTACCGTCTGTAGTGACCGAGGTGATAAAGGCAGTACGTAATGATGAGAGACGAGGGAGGAATCGGTCCTCGGGTAGACAGCAACAGACAGAAGCAGAAACAGTATTATCCGATGATGAAGAGGAAGAGGAAGAAGAGCAGTTACGGGAGACAGCCCGGGGTTGTAACTACGGGGCATTCATGAGGTGCAAGCCCCCAACTTTTGATGGTTCTGGTACTGCTACTGATGCTCACCAATGGGTGATGGAAATGGAAGCTGTCCTCGATATTAGTGATTGCCAGGAGGACAAGAAGGTGAAGTTTGCTACCCACTCTTTCACAGGGTCGGCTTTGTGCTGGTGGAAAAATATAGTCCAAGCCGAGGGTAGTAGGGCTATAGGGAAGATGAAGTGGGCTGAGTTAAAAAGGCTGGTGATTGAGGAATTCAGTCCTCGTCGGGAAATGGATAGAATTGAGAGAGAGTTCCTGCAGTTAGAGGCGGGGACGACGACCCACCAACAATACACCACCAAGTTTAACGAATTGGCGCTGTTGGTGCCGGAGCAGGTGACGCCGGTGTCTCGAAAGATCAACCGGTATATTCAGGGGTTGCCAGCTGAAATTCGTTGGCACTTGATTTCTGCCCGACCAAGCACTTTCAGGTCGGCAGTGGATTTGGCGGGAAGGTTATTTGATGAACGGGCTGCGTTGGTAAAGGCTGAGGGTAGCAAGAAGGGAAGTGGAGAGAAGAACTGGCAGGGGAAGAGGTTTGGTCGGGGTGATACTTCGACGAACAACAAGAAGGCTAGAGTGGATGACCACCGCGTGGTCGTGTCTGGAGCTGGGGTGAGGAAGAGTAAGTGTGGAAGGGAGCACTCAGGGGAGTGCAAATGGGGATCCAACATCTGCTTTAAGTGTGGGAAGACGGGACATATATCAAAGGATTGCCGGATGGGCAAGTGTTTTAACTGTGGGGAAGGCGGTCATATGAGTAAGGACTGTAAGAAACCGAGGGCTGAGGCTTCAGGGGTAAAGAAGACGGGAAGTGAAGGTCCGAGAGCAAGCGCCAGGGCTTTCACTATGACGCAGGAAGAGGCTAGGACGGACCCCGACGTTGTGTCAGGTACGTTTCTAGTAAATCAAACTCTTGCTTCTGTGTTATTTGATTCTGGTGCTAGTAGAAGTTTCATTTCTGCTACTTTCTGTGCTAAATTGCCTATTAGTAGTAAATGCATTAGTGAGCCTTTTTATGTAGAAACTGCTATTGGTAAGTCCACTAGAGTTACTGATGTGATAGAGGACTGTACCATAGAGTTAGAAGGCCATAGGTTTGCTGCCAAATTACATGTGATGCCCCTAGGAGGATTTGATGTAGTGTTAGGGATGGATTGGTTAGCAACCTACGAAGCGAATATCGTGTGCCGAAAGAAGATGATTAGGCTGACGGCGACTGACGGAAGTCCGGTGACAATATATGGCGATCGGGTTACGACGATTCCGAAGGTGATCTCGATGGCGGTGGCGGGAAAGTGTATGAGGCGCGGATGTAGCGCCTACTTATGTTATGTAAAGAATGTAGAGATGCCAACACCACAACTATCTGATGTACCAGTTGTGCGTGACTTTCTGGACGTGTTTCCCGAAGACTTATCAGGATTGCCACCTGACCGAGAGATCGAATTCCAGATCGACCTGATACCGGGTGCCCAACCTGTCGCAAAAGCACCGTATCGCTTGGCTCCGACGGTGATGAAAGAGTTGATGGAGCAACTGCAGGAGTTGCTTGACAAGGGCTTTATTAGACCGAGTATCTCTCCTTGGGGTGCTCCGGTCTTGTTTGTGAAGAAGAAGGACGGTAGCATGAGAATGTGTATCGACTACCGTGAGTTGAACAAGCTAACGGTAAAGAATCGGTATCCGTTACCGAGGATCGATGACTTGTTCGACCAGCTTCAGGGTGCCAGTTGGTTCTCGAGGATAGATCTTCGATCTGGCTACCATCAATTGAAGGTAAAGGAGCAGGACATTCCTAAAACAGCTTTTCGTACGCGTTATGGACACTATGAGTTTCTCGTTATGTCATTTGGTCTAACTAACGCGCCAGCTGCTTTTATGGACTTGATGAACCGAGTGTGTCGGCCAATGTTAGATAAATCAGTGATTGTGTTCATCGATGATATCCTGATTTATTCGAGGAGTGAAGAAGAGCATGCCGGTCACATTCGGGAAGTATTTGAGACTTTGAGAAGGGAGAAACTGTATGCTAAGTTCTCCAAATGTGCTTTCTGGCTACGCGAGGTGCAATTTCTGGGTCACGTGGTAAATGCAGAGGGAATCATGCTCGGCCTTCACTTGCAAGCAAGTAAGGCACTTACTCACATACTCCACCACGTCACGCTTCATGCCCGACCACCAATAATCTTTCTTCATGTCTTGGTACATCTTTGTAGCACAGGGATGAATAGAGTATCGAGTCTTGTGAGCTTCATCCATAATCTTCACCCGTAGATCCCCAAGATGAGGAATCCACATTCGTCCAAACCAGGTTCTAACACCAAATGTGTTTTCACCCAACTCTGCAACCAGACCTCTCATTCTTTCGAAGTTAAGATGATCTTCTTTTAAGGCCTCATCTTGAAACTCTTTGACTTGCTTCATCACATCAGATGTCATAATCAACTGGTACGCTTTCACCCGGATCGACTCGGGTCTTTCCTTTAGCCTAAGGGCATCCGCCACCATGTTGGCTTTGCCCGGATGATAATGGATCTCACAATCATAATCCTTTATGAGCTCCAACCATCGCCTCTGCCTCATATTCAAATCCTTCTGCTCGAAGAAGTACTTCAAGCTCTTGTGGTCAGTGAAAATAGTGCACTTCGTCCCGTAGAGATAGTGCCTCCATATCTTTAATGGAAAGACCACAGCTGCTTGCTCCAAGTCACGAGTAGGATAGTTCACCTCATGAACCTTCAACTGTTGGGATGCATAGGCTATAACCTTCCCCCTCTGCATTAACACGCACCCCAATCCCGAGTATGAAGCATCATAATAAACCACCATATCTTCGCTTCTATCGGGTAATGACAATACAGGAGCTTGAGTCAACCTCGCATTCAATTCCTCGAACGCCTTCTCTTGAGCTTGAGCCCATACAAATTTCACATCCTTTCGGGTCAACTTGGTTAGTGGAGAAGCGATCTTGGAAAAGTCTTGAATAAATCTTCGGTAGTAGCCCGCCAAACCCAAGAAACTACGGATCTCGGATGGCGTCTTTGGAGACTTCCATTGCATCACCGCTTCCACCTTTGCCGGATCCATCATAATCCCCTCCGGATTTACCACGTGACCCAAGAATTGGACTTCGCGCAACCAGAACACGCACTTGGAGAACTTGGCATACAACTTCTCCCTTCTCAACGTCTCCAACACCTCTTGAATAGGATCGGCATGCTCTATCTTGCTCTTTGAATAAATCAGGATATCATCAATAAACACGATCACTGACTTATCCAACATCGGCCGACACACTCGGTTCATCAGATCCATAAAAGCAGCTGGCGCATTGGTCAAACCAAAAGACATGACAAGAAACTCGTAGTGACCATAGCGCGTGCGAAAAGCTGTTTTAGAAATGTCCTGCTCTTTCACCTTTAGCTGATGGTAGCCAGATCGAAGATCTATCCTTGAAAACCAACTGGCACCCTGAAGCTAATCAAACAAATCATCAATCCTCGGTAACGGGTACCGATTCTTCACTATCAACTTGTTCAGCTCACGGTAGTCTATACACATCCTCATGCTACCATCTTTCTTCTTTACAAATAAGACCGGAGCACACCAAGGAGAGATACTCGGTCTAATAAACCCCTTGTCAAGTATCTCTTGCAACTGCTCCATCAACTCTTTCATCTTCGTCGGAGCCAACCGATACGGTGCCTTGGCAACGGGTTGGGCACCCGGTATCAGATCAATCTGAAACTCAATCTCTCGGTCGGGTGGCACTCCTGACAAGTCTTCTGGGAACACGTCTGGAAAGTCACACACAACCGGAACATCGGATAGTTGTGGTGTTAGCGTTTCCACATCCCTTACATAACACAAGTAGGCGCTACATCCACGCCTCATACACTTTCCCGCCACCGCCATTGAGATCACTTTCGGGATCGTCATGACCCGATCCCCGTAAACAGTTACCGAACTCCCATCAGGCGCTATCAACCGAATCATCTTCTTGCAACACCTATATTTGCCTCGAAGTCCGCCAACCAATCCATCCCAAGTACCAAGTCGAAACCACCTAGGGTCATCACAAATGGTCTAACCAGAAATTTATGACCCTCTAATTCCACATCACAACCCTCTATCATCTCTGAAATCCTGGTAGACTTACCAATGGCAGTTTCTACATCAAATGGCGCATCAACACGTCTACTACTAACAGACAGTTTGGCACAGAAAGCAGCAGAAATAAAACTTCTACTGGCTCCCGAATCAAATAACACAGAAGCTAAAGTTTGGTTCACCAGAAACGTACCGGACACAACATCAGGGTCCGTCCTAGCCTCCTCTTGTGTCATAGTGAATGCCCTGGCGCTCGCCCTCGGTCTTTCACCTCTCGTCTTCTTCACTCTGGAACCCTCAGCCCTAGGCTTCTTACAATCCTTAGTTACGTGGCCCTCCACGCTACAGTTAAAGCATCGGATCGCATGACAGTCCTTGGCTATATGCCGCGGCTTCCCGCATCTGAAGCACACGTTCAACCCCAGTCTGCATTCCCCACTATGCTCTCTCCCACACTTACCGCACTTCTTCATACCCGCACTCGACGTGACCACATGGCGGTCATCCACCCGTGCCCTCTTGTTACTCGTCGAGGCATTACCCCAACCAAACCTCTTCCCATTCCAGTTCCTATCACCACCATCCTTTCTACTGCCTTTAGCCACCACCACTACAGCCATTTCATCATAAAGTCTTCCCGCCAAGTCCACCGCCGACCTAAACATGCTCGGTCGGGCAGCGATCATATGCCTGCGAATATCCGCGGGTAAACCCTGAATGTATCTTTTAATCTTCCGTGACAGAGGCGTCACCTGATCCAGCACCAGACGTGCCATCTCGTTGAACTTTGTGGTGTACTGTTGGTGTGTCATGGTTCCCGCCTCCAACTGCAGGAACTCCCTCTCAACCTTATCCATTTCCCAGTGAGGACAGAACTCCTCAATAACCAACTTCTTCAACTCCAACCATCTCATCCTCCTGATAGCCCTGCTACCCTCGGCTTGGACTATATTGTCCCACCAGCACAGAGCCGAGTCCACGAAAGAATGGGCAACAAACTTTACTTTCTGATCATCCGACACTTGCTGATGTTTAAAACAGCCTCTATTTCTCTCACCCGCCAGTGAGCAGCAGCAGCAGTGCCGTTACCATCAAAAGTAGAGGGCTTACACCTTTGAAATGCCCCGTAGTTACAACCTCATACTGACTCCTGCATAGGCTCCTCCTCCTCCTCCTCATTATCGAAGGGAATTGTCTCAGTCTCCGTTGCTCCCGTCCCCCGAGGACCGGTTCCTCTCTTGTCTTTCCCCTTCCCGTACAGCCTTTATCACTGCGGTCACCACAGACGTAAATTGTCTGCATGACCTGATGCACTTCTTCAACCACCGCCTCTTTCATAGAGGCCCTCAAATTTACACTCTCATCACCACCCTCCGGATGAGGGGTCTCGGGTCCCTCAGGAACCACCTTCTCAACTCTAGGTCTACCTCTTTTAGGCCGCGATGCAGCACCAAGTCCACCACGCGAGGCTTTGGATGATCTACCACCGGCCATCCTCTAACACACACTGAAAGATTCAAACACCAACATAGTCATTCAAGGGAATAGCTCAGTTTATGTCAAGTATAGTAAGTCACTAATTACAGTGGCCAGTTGTGATTCGCCACTTACTTTACTCTTCATACACCAAGCATTTCCTATCCTGGCTATATCAGTATCTAAATCTACTAAGGGCAAATAGATCAAATAACATGCGCACATATTACCGGTTAACATTAAAGAAAATACCCGATGGCACGTAGCTACTCGGATTGACATCCCTTCCCTTTCCGTCCCATTTTCAGTTTAAGTTAATGTTTATTTTTAAAATTTACCCGTTTCACTTAAACTTTGGCTCTGATACAAACTTGTAAGGCCCCATTCCCGGGCACCTCACAACTGGTCATCATCGCACCTAAAACACATCATTATATTATCTTTACTAAAAACATGCAGCGGAAACTGTGAAATAACTTTTCAATTTACTATAAATGCTTTTGCAAGTTAATACAACGTTCATCAATTACAAAATATATATTGTTTCATTACATCACAAAAGCGTTATTCAAAAGAATGCCATCCAAAAGAGCCGAGTAGCCGCCCCGTGCCATCCTCAGCAACCTTACCTACCCACTGGAAACACATAAAAAGTCAGCGTTACTGAGTGAGTTCTAGTTTTATAATAAAACATACTTTACTTTCATTTAAAACCATTTCTTTACTTTAATGCAATCACACATCATACATACACATAGATAGTATCATTATTATCTTCATTATTCGTTATCTTTTGCTTTTATATAGATCCTATCCAACTTTACCCTCTTCACGGCACGCAGCCATGATTACGGAGGTCTAGTGACAAGGATCCCGTTTCATACTTTATCATTATACTCTTCCGTTCATTACTTTCATTCATTCATTCTTTAACTTTCATTCATTCATTGTACGTCTTAAACTTTCTTACTCTTTCATCTTTACTTCTTTTCTTTACTTCACCCATAAACTTTACCTTTCTTTATCGTGGTACTGGACCTAGGCCTAACATAGGCCTTCTATAATGGCCACAACCCCTAAGGTAGAGTTTAGGGGTACCATCACTATATACGATACCTTTATGTTTCGTGGTGCTGGACCTAGGCCTATCATAGACCTTCTATATCGGCGCACCGCACCCTCCTGGCCACAGCACCTAAGGTAGAGTTTAAGTGTACCATTGCCACATGCAATATCCTTCTGTATCGTGGTACTGGACCTAGGCCTATTATAGACCTTCTATATCGGCGCACCGCACCCTCCTAGCCACAGTAGCTAGGATATGCAGCGATGGTTCTATACAATGGTTAATCCCAGTGTCAGGATTTTACCCTCTTCATAGCACACAGCCACGATTACTGAGGTCACAAGACAAGGATTCCATTTCGAGTCTGTTGCAACATCAAGGTCGCTCAGCTCCTTTATTTGCTTGGAAGTCTTTCTTACTCTCATTCTTTATTAATGCATGCATTCATTCATCATGTCCCTCTTTCATTATCTTTCACTTTACGTTACATAATACTTTCGTTTCATTCATTAACATAACACGTACAGCCACGGGAAAGATAAACATACATCATAATAAAGAACATCAACATACACTATAGCATTACTATACAGGGCATCATCATACATACATAACATACATCATGCATAAACATGCAACATCATCATTATCATGCACTACATAACTTCTAAGATCCCCACGGTCATCTTACGTGTACCTACGGGAACTTCCACGTCAAAACTCACATCTGCACTTTCCCCCGAAAGTCAGTACTTTAACTATGTTCCTCCTCAGGTACAACAACCCTATTTAGGCGTATGGGCACCTTTCAGTCGCACAGCCTTCATACGACTGAACATCATGCGATTGGACCTATGCGGATGAACACCTATGCGAATGAACACCTAATCATGCGAATGGACTCTCAATCGTGCGAATGGACACTATGCGAATGGACTCCATGCGAATGGACCTCATGCGAATGAGCACCAACGTGACTGGGCTCTCAGTCGCATGACTCCCCATGCGACTGGACCCCCAGTCATGTGACTGAACCCCAATCGCCCTCCAGTCGGCCGTATGGCCTCCAGTCGGTCGCCTAGCCCTAACTGGTGCAGAATGCAGTTCATCCCGAACCCAATCTGCCATTTTCGACCTCCAAGCTCATCCAAACCCATTCTAAGCCCAAATCAACCATCCTAAACCTTAGGAATGCATACTACAACACCATTCAAGCACACACAAGCCCGAAAACATACTCCAAACGCATCACAGGCAAGCACACCCAAATGGGTCAAACACACACACATACAAAAACGGGTTTACTATGTGTTCTAGCCCCAAATCAGTTGAAAACAAGTAAAATAGGGGTCCTAGATTTCACACAAATGACCACAACAATAAGAGCTTCGATTTGACTCGCTTCTCAACGGTTTTGCTCACTCGAACCAACCTGAACTAACTTTTCTTCCTCTTTTCTTCCTTTCTCTCTTCTCTTCTCTCTTTTGGCTGAACTTTTGGAGATGTGGGGAGGGTGTGGGCTGCCCTCCCCTCTTATTCTCCTTCTCTTCCAAGTTTTCTCGTGTTTTGCAAGTTTGGTCCCCCGACTTTAGACTTTATTTCTTTTTCTTCTTTTGTCGGCTTCGAAGAAAATATACGGGTGTTACATTATATAACTGCTATATGTTTACATATACTTACCTCACATGCTTACATATGTGTAAGTCCTTTCAATTCACCATTGTTTCTTCAATTTGCTTAAATATTATGAGCCTCTTCAAATATAAAGGTAATATGTTAGGTACATGTAACTAGTAGATTATATATGCAATTGTAGTTACATATATGTAACCCATCGCTTGCATCATCTTGTTGTCTAAAATTTAAACATAGTATGAAACATTTGTTACATGGTTACATATATGTATCTCATATGCTTACGTATATGTAAATCCTTTCAATTCACCATTGTCTCTTCAATGTGTTTCGATAAATCTTGGGCCACTTCTATAAGGCCCCGTTCCCGGGCACCTCACAGTTGGTCATTCATTGCACATAAAACATATTAATATACATTTCATAAAATAAACAATGGAATTACGTTAGCAAAAGCCACTCTCTTATTATTAAAAGATACTGTTGTTAAGCAATACAATAATATTCAAGTTATAAAAGATTGTTTAATTGCATTACAAAACAACAATATCATAACACAGAAATGGATGTCAGTCTTTCTCCACCGAGTAGCTTCACCCTCATGCCATCCTCAGCAATAATTACCTGCCAACTGAAAATGTATAAAAGTCAGCGTTGCTGAGTGAGTTCTAGTTTTAAAAGTATTATAATACCTTGTGTAATGTATATATATGAAAATACTCTTTTTATGAAAATACTTCTCTTACTCCTGTACGTGAGCACACATTAACTATACAATAAGGTAATGCTTTCTTTTTTACTGTATGCCTTTGTTCATTTCGTACTCTTTTAACTTTATCTTTCAGTGTCTATGTGGACCAATGAGCAATACCCTAAACTATATGCGTGGGGAAACTGGTGCTGGGCCTCTGGTCTCTCAATGGGCTCTGGTTACTGTACACAAGGCTGGCCCAGTAACTTAGGATATGCTGCAACGGTCCGCCAGTCTCAATTGATTGGCCCTGTGTGCATCCTTTTGGGTAGCTAACCCACATCACAGTTGAGCTAACAACAACATGGTCGTGCACCTCCTATATGCTTGCAAGACTTGTTAACATTTTGATTAAGTTCCACTTCTCTTTATCATTACTCTTTCACTTTATTAAGGATAATACTTGCCTTTATGATCATAGGCACACCACATAAGTCACAGAATAATAATCACTATGACCATAGGAACAACTTATAATAATGCAAATATAATAGTAATTAAAAACCTTAGTCAAACTTGAGTCAAACTCTAATGATTCTGTTTTGGTCAAAATTTCAGAAAATATTCTAAGTGTCCTAGGCGCATGAGCACTATGCAAGCGCATGGGGCCTGTTTAGGCACATGGGCACTATTTGGGCGGTTTAATACTTGGGTATTTGGAACATCTCAGACGCATGGGCACTATTTGGATGTTTGGTCCATACTTAGGCGTCTGAGTCTAAATCTTAGACGCATGGGCTACTGTTCAGATACATGGGCTTGCACTTAGAATTTCCAATGCATTTTCTAGACGGCCGGGACACTGTTTGGGCGGTTATGCCCTGTTTAGGCGTATGGGCTGACTTAGAACATTCTAAGTCAAATTTTAGGCGGTTGGGGTACTGTTCAGGCGGTTAGGCAACCTGTTTAGTATATTCTTAACATATTATCAATCCCAATCATTTTTCTTACATGTTCTAGGCTTAATAACACTATTCCAAGTATCACTAACACATAACAACCATACAAACATTATCATGCATACATAGACACATAGGGGTATTCAACAACTTTTGTAAAAATAGTTTTACATACATTTTTAGCCCCAAAGAATTAAAACAAGTAAAATACGGGGTCTAAAACTCACCTTTGCAACCCACAAGTATGTCTTCTTTCAAACTTGTGTTCACAAGAGTTTAAACTCCTAAAACAAGCATAACACATAACCAAAACACAAATAACACTTAAAAATCGGTTATCTATGGTGGAGAACCTCCAAGAACCGAACCAATTAACACAAAGCACTTACTTTCAAACTCCTTCTTCTTCTTCTCTCTAGATACCGAAGCTTTCTGCTCTTTCTCGCTCTACAATCCGAAAGAAAAGGTGAAAAGTAACATGGCATGGGCGGCCATATTGATTTTTGTACAAAAAAATGTTAAATTTTGTACTTTTGACACATTTAACCCTTCCACTTGGGTTAAATGAAAATTTCCCCTTTTATTCTTCATTTTACCACTTTTTATAATATCCGGGTGTTACAACTTCAACTCTAAAAGAAACCTGTTACATATACAAAACCCGTAGATTATATATGTAATTTTGGTTATGTATACATAACCCGCCATTTGCATCATCTTGTTGTTTTCTTTCTTCATTTCTTTCCTTTACAGCAAATTACCCTTTTATTTGCATCACACAAACATCAACTAAAAGATCTCTCTTTCTTTTCTTCCAAGCCCCAACAAACTTATGGGATACCCTAATCCGTATTTTTTCATAGATGGAGAAGAAGAATCAATCATGTTAATTATTCCATGTTTATGAGTAATAACAAGGGTGTTAGAGTTACCTATACGTAACTCGTCTTAGAACCAAATTTGACATAAGGAGCATAAGTCGTCTTTAAAACTTTGACTACAGCCGGTTTTAATAAGGACGTGCAACTTACTTTCATCCTTAGAGTGGTGTATTGTTCCTCTTGTTAGGTTAAGTATATTGATAATCGACTTAAGCCTTTCATGTAATAATCAGGTTTATGCACATGTTGATCGACCAGGCCCGATCTTGACAATCTCAGATCCATTGAAACGGTTACATGTAGTCGTCACATAGATCTGCTTTCATCTCTGGAACCTCGTAGCCAAAAGATCGACAATGATTGACTATGTTATGAATGTTGATGATTATGATTTGATGAGATACTAGTCACAAGTCAAATAAGAAATTAAGAATTAGAAAAATATAGTTATCTAAAACAATGGAATGAAATTTTACTTAAGTACCCTTTTTTAAATAAATTAAAATAATCATTAAAAATTATGTGATTGGTTTAATTAGTTTTCTTGGTTTTCACCTAAAATGTTGGTTTTCATTTGATCCCTCTTCTATATACATACATATATATATATATATACACACACACATATACATATATACATATGTGTATATGTATATACATATATGTATATGTATATACATATATCTATATGTATATACATATATGTATATGTATATACACATATGTATATGTATATACACATATGTATATGTATATACACATGTGTATATGTATATACACATATGTATATGTATATACATATATATATATATATATATATATATATATATATATTATATATTATATATGTATGTATGTATGTATGTATATATATACAGAGAGAGAGAGAGAGGAGGGATCCTAAGAAAACCAAGTAGTTTTGTGAAGACCAAGAAAACCAATCTTAGCCGATCACAATTTTTCATTATATATTTATAATTATTATATTCAAAGGGTTTTTTAGTAATTTTCTATGTAATTTATTTTTAGTTTATACTTATTGTTGACTAAATTCTACCTTTTCTCCATGATTGAACAAACTAATTTATAGAGTATTTGAAAAACCTACTTCATAGACCATGCGAATCGTATGTCAAGAAATCAAAGTTGGAAGTTAGTGATGATGATGAAATTAAGTCATAGATCGCGTGGTTTGTTAAGCAATCAAGAGTAAGGCGTCGATGACGATGAAATTAAGTTCAAGGTTAACGGGTATTGAATTGGTTTTTAATAAACTCAATCGATGGATAGGTTCACGAGTACCTTTGTTAAATTGCCGCCACAAATAGTGATGAAATAAAGAAGATGAAGACTTGTTATGTAACTAGGGTTACATATACATAGCTTGAGAATAAGACAACTCCAGAAACAAAAGAAGATGTAAGACTTGTTATGTAATTAGGAGCATCTTATATCTTCTAGAGATAAGAATCTGATCACGCAAGGGTGTTTACACATACGTAAGTTTCACCAACATGTCTTCTTTATTTGTTTTCTGATTGCTTACATACACGTAAGTTTCACCATTTTAACGTAATAGTATGCATATTGTTTTTTCTTTGTTTGCTAATTGCTAATACCAACTTGTAAGGCCCCGATCCCGGGCACCTCACAGTTGGTCATTCATTGCACATAAAGCATAAATTTTACAGCTAATTTAAATAGACATTGCAGCGGAAACATTCAAAAGAGATATCTCATTTCATTATAAAAGCTTTTAAAAAGTATTACATCGTAAATCAATTACAAAATAGTCATAAACAGTGACTTGTGGTGGTAAGAGGATTCCTTAAGTAATCCCGTTTATCCAAATCCTCAACAAACACCACTTTGTGTTCTAAATACATTTAACAAAATATATTACAAAAATATTAACCAAGAAATGCCATCCCAAAAGAGCTGAGTAGCCACCTCGTGCCATCCTCAGCAACACTACCTGCCAACTGGAAACACATAAAAAGTCAGCGTTGCTGAGTGAGTTCTAGTTTTATAATAAAACATACTTTCCTTTCGTTAAAACCGTTCTTACATACATGCGATCACACAACATACGTACACATAGATAATATTATTATTATCTTCATTATTCATTCATCAACTTTTGTTCGGGTACCGTTCATCATTAGTATTCACATTCATTCATAAACTCTTTCTTTCGTTCGCACGTTTGTTTCATACTTTCATTCATACATTCATTACATATGTCCGTACGTTCATCACGTTCATTCATTCATTCCTTAAATTCATTCGTACGTTCATTACTTTCGTTCGTACGTTCGTTACATTCAGTGACGTGTACAATACCCCGAACATTGTGCACTACTGCTGGTGCTGGACCTGCGATGATCAATCATGAATGTTGTGCACTACTGCTGATCCATTCACCTAGGGCAAGTACACGTACACCTATCTTTCCTCTTTCGTTCTGAATCAATGCCATACGCTATACCCCGAACATTGTGCACTACTGCTGGTGCTGGACCTGTGATGATCAATCACGAATGTTGTGCACTACTGCTGATCCAGTCACCTAGGGCAAGCGACAAGGATCCCATACATATGGTCAATCACAAAGACTGAACCCCAGTGTGCATCCTTCGGGGCAGCTAACCCGCACACCGTTGAGCTAACACCTTCAATGGGTGTACACCTCCATACAGTTGCTTGCAAGCCTTTTCTTACATTCATTTGTTCATTCATTAATGCATGCATTCATTCGTCATGTTCCTCTTTCATTATCTTTCACTTTACGTTTCTTATTACTTCCGTTTTATTCATTAATCATAACACGTAAAGTCAAGAAAGATAAACACGTATCAAAACAAGGAACATCGATATTTACAAATCATCAGTCATTACCATCATATAGGGCTACATCATACTAATCATACATACATCATGCATATACATGCAATACTATCACCCTCCTGCTCGACGTAACTTCTAAGCCTCGACAGTTATCACGCATGTACCTACGGGAGCTATTACATCACTACTTACCCTTACCCTTTTTCCCGAAGGCTAGTAACTGGACTACATCTCCCCTTGTGCACAACAGCCCTATTTGGGCGAGTGGACCTATTTCAGTCGCATGGCCTCCACGCTACTGAATCATGCTATTGGGCACCTATGCGAATGAACATACATTCGTGAGAATGGACTCTCAATCGTGCAAACGAACACTATACGAATGGGCTTCTATGCGACTGAACCCTCAGTCGTGCGACTGAACGGTTATGCGATTGGACCTACGCGACTGAACTCCCAGTCGCATGACCTATCGTGCGACTAAGTCCCCAGTCATGCGATTGAGTCTCAGTCATGCGATTGAGCCTTTGTCGCCCCTCAGTCGGCCGATTGGCCCTTCAGTCGCCTAGCCCTAACTGGGCAGCGACTGGAGTTCATCCTGAAATGCAGCCGTGACATACGGCCTTCAAACTCTTCAAAACTCATTTTAAGCCCAAATTAGCCCTCCTAAACCTTAGGGAATCATACCATGACATCATACAAGCACATACAAGTCCAAAATCACACTCTAAACACACTACGTACGATTACACCCAAATGGGTCAAACTCACACATTTCAAAAACGGATGTGTTCTAGCCCTAAAGTCGTTTGAAAACCAGTAAATGAGGGGTCCTAGAACTCACACAAACAAGAAGAAGATGAAGAGCTTCATTTGGACTAGTCACTCGACAAGTTTCAAACCCGAATCACCACTTTCTCTCCTTTTCTCTTCTTTCTCTCTTCTTTCTCTCTCTCTGCTCTTCTTTTGACTGAGTTTTGCAAGTGTGGGGAGGGGAGATGGCTGCCCCTCCCTTAAAGCTACAGTTCAGTCGCCCGACTCCAGGCGACTGGACCTTCTGCCGCCTGAACACCATGCGATTGGACCTCCAGTCGCATGAGTTCCATGCGACTGAGCCTCCAGTCGCATGACACTCCAAAAAGTCAAATTTCCGGGTGTTACAAGTCCATCCCCCTTATTTAGGTTTCGTCCTCGAAATCTGTCATTCCTCGAACAAACGTGGGTAATGCTGTCTCATCTCTTCTTCAGTTTCCCACGTTGACTCGGATCCCTTCCTGTGCTGCCACTGTACACGCACAAGAGGAACCACGTTATTTCTCAGCCTCTTCTCCTTTCAATCGATGATCGCCACTGGTTGCTCCACATGATTTAGCCGTTCGTCTACCTCGATATCCTCCAGTGGAACAATCATATCCTCGTCCACCAAACACTTCCTCAGATGAGATACGTGGAAGGTCGGGTGAATTCCACTTAACTCATCTGGTAACTCCAACCTATAGGCCACCTCTCCTACTCGAGCAATGATTCAGAAAGGGCCTATATATCTCGGGCTCAACTTGCCCCGCTTTCTGAACTGAATGATACCCTTCCATGGCGAGACCTTCAACATAACCCGGTCACCCACCTGGAACTCAATCGGTCTACGTCGTTTATCAGCATACGACTTTTGTCTGTCTTCGGCTGCCTTCATGTAGGCCTTGATCCTTTCGAGTTTTTCAGTCGTAGCCTCAATCACTTCGACGCTCCCCAATTCCTTCTGACCAATATCACCCCAACAAACGGGTGTCCTGCATCTCCTACCGTATAGCATCTCGTAAGGTGGCATGTCAATGCTGGCATGATAGCTGTTGTTGTATGAGAATTCAGCTAACGGTAAGTGGTCATCCCAACTTCCCCCAAAGTCAATAACACATGCCCGAAGCATGTCCTCCAATGTCTGAATGGTCCTTTCTGACTGACCATCGGTCTGGGGATGATAAGTCGTGCTAATATGTAACCCGTTCCCATGGCATCGTGGAATTTCTTCCAAAATTTGGATGTGAACTGGGTGTCACGATCAGAAACAATTGACACCAGTACACCATGGCGAGTCACAATCTCCTTGATGAAAAGATCGGCCAACCTCTCAGATGAATATGTCTCGTGCTTCGGTAGGAAGTGAGCACTCTTCGTCAGACAATCAACAATCACCCATATAGCATCATACCCTTTCGGGGTACGTGGCAGCTTCGTGATGAAATCCGTGGTGATGTGCTCCCACTTCCATTCCGGTATATCCAAAGGTTGAATTTCCCATACGGCTTCTGGTGCTTGGCCTTCACTTGCAGACAAGTAAGGCACTTACTCACATACTCCACCACATCACGCTTCATACCCGACCACCAATAGTCTTTCTTCATGTCTTGATACATCTTTGTAGCACCGGGATGAATGGAGTATCGAGTCTTGTGGGCTTCATCCATGATCCTTACCCGTAGATCCCCAAAACAAGGAATCCACATCCGCCTGAATCGGGTTTTAACACCAAATGTGTTTTCACCCAACTCCACGACCAGGCCTCTCATTCTTTCAGAGTTAAGATGATCGTCTTTCAAAGCCTCATCTTGAAACTCTTTGACCTGCTTCATCACGTCGGAGGTCATGATCAGCTGGTACGCTTTCACCCGAATCGGCTCGGGCCTCCCTTTTCGGCTAAGGGCATCCGCCACCACGTTGGCTTTGACCGGATGGTAATGAATCTCACAGTCATAATCCTTTATAAGCTCCAACCATCACCTCTGCCTCATATTCAAATCCTTCTGCTCGAAGAAGTACTTCAAGCTCTTGTGGTCAGTGAAGATGGTGCACTTCGTCCCATACACGTAGTGCCTCTAAATCTTTAACGCAAAGGCCACTGCTGCTAGCTCCAAGTCATGAGTGGGGTAGTTAACCTCATGAACTTTCAACTGTTGGGATGCATAGGCTATAACCTTCCCTCTCTGCATTAACACGCACCCCAATCCCGAATAGGAAGCATCAGAATAAACCACTAGATCTTCACTTCTCTCGGGCAATGACAGAACAGGAGCTTGGGTCAATCTTGTTTTCAACTCTTCGAACGCCTTCTCTTGAGCTTGACCCCATACAAACTTTACATCTTTCCGGGTTAACTTGGTTAGTGGATAAGCGATCTTTGAGAAGTCTTGAATGAATATTCTATAATAGCCCGCCAAACCCAAGAAACTTCAGATTTCGGATGGCGTTTTTGGAGACTTAAATTGCATTACCACTTCCACCTTTGCCGGATCAACCATAATTCCCTCCGGATTCACCACGTGACCCAAGAACTGAACTTCACGCAACCAGAACGCGTACTTGGAGAATTTGGCATACAGTTTCTCCATTCTCAACGTCTCTCACACTTCCCAAATATGACCGGCATGCTCTATCTCGCTCCTCGAATAAATCAGGATATCATCGATGAACACAATCACTGATTTATCCAACATCGGCCGACACACCCGGTTCATCAGATCCATAAAAGCAGCTGGCGCATTGGTCAAACCAAAAGACATGACAAGAAACTCGTAGTGACCGTAGCGCGTACGAAAAGCTGTTTTAGGAATATCCTGCTCTTTCACCTTCAGTTGATGGTAGCCCGATCGAAGATCTATCCTTGAAAACCAACTGGCACCCTGATGTTGATCAAACAAATCATCGATTCTTGGCAGGGGGTATCTGTTCTTCACTGTCAACTTGTTCAACTCACGGTAGTCGGTACACATCCTCATACTACTGTCTTTCTTCTTTACAAACAGGACCGGAGCACCCCAAGGTGAGATACTCGGTCTAATGAACCCCTTATCTAGCAGCTCTTGCAACTGCTCCATCAACTTTTTCATTTCCTTCGGGGCCAATCGATACGGTGCTTTGGTAACAGGTTGGGCGCCTGGTATCAGATCAATCTAGAACTCAATCTCTCGGTCAGGGGGCACTCCCGACAAGTCCTCGGGAAACACGTCTGGAAAATCACACACAACCGGAACATCGGATAGTTGTGGTGTTGGCATTTCTATATCCTTTGCATAACATAAATAGGCGCTACATCCACGCCTCATACATTTTCCCGCCACCGCCATTGAGATCACCTTCGGAATCGTCGCGACCCGATCCCCATAAACAGTTACCGAACTCCCGTTAGGCGCTATCAAACGAATCATCTTCGTTCGACACACTATATTTGCCTCAAAGTCCACCAACCAGTCCATCCCAAGTACCAAATCAAAACCACCCAAAGTCATCGCAAATGGTCTAACCGGAAATTTGTGGCCTTCTAATTCCACATCACAACCCTCTATCACCTCGGAAATCCTGGTAGACTTACCTATTGCAGTTTCTACATCAAACGGTACGTCCACACATCTACTACTAACAGACAGTTTGGCACAGAAAGCAGTAGAAATAAAACTTCTACTGGCACCCGAATCAAGTAATACAGAGGCTAAAGTTTGGTTCACTAGAAACGTACCGGACACAACATCAGGGTCCGTCCTAGCCTCCTCCTGTGTCATCGTGAATGCCTGGCAGTTGCCCTCGGTCCTTCATTCCCTGTCTTCTTCATGCCGGAACCCTCAGCCCTCGGCTTCTTGCAGTCTTTATTCATATGACCACTTTCCCCACAATTGAAGCACCTCATGCCCCTACACTCTCTAGCCATATGACCAAGTTTCCCACACCTGAAACTGACATTCGACCCTAGTCTGCACTCCCCACTATGCTCCTTCCCACATTTCCCACACCTTTTCAGTCCCGTACCTGGTGTGGCTACACGACGGTCATCTACCCGTGCCTTCTTGTTATTTGTTGATGCATCCCCCGACCAAACCTCTTCCCATTCCAATTCCTGTCACCACCCTTCCTATTACCATCAGCCACCACCACCACTGCCCTTTCATCATACAGTCTCCCCGCCAAGTCCACCGCCGACCTAAAGGTGATTGGTCGGGCGGCAATCATATGCCTGTGAATATCCGCCGGCAAACCCTGAATATACCTCTTGATCTTTCGTGACATAGGTGTCACCTGGTCCGGCACCAGACGTTCCATTTCGTTGAACTTCGTGGTGTACTGTTGGTGGGTCATCGTCCCCGCCTCCAGCTGCAGGAACTCTCTCTCAACTTTATCCATCTCTTGATGAGGACAGAACTCCTCGATCACCAACCTTTTCAGCTCGGACCACTTCATTTTTCCAATGGCCCTGCTACCCTCGGCTTGGACTATGTTGTCCCACCAGCATAAAGCCGAATCTGTGAAAGAGTGGGTAGCGAACTTCACCTTTTGGTCCTCCCGGCACTCGCTGATATCGAGGATAGCCTCCATTTCTCTCACCAATCGGTGAGCAGCAGCAGCAGTGCCATTACCGTCAAAAGTAGGGGGCTTGCACCTCATAAACGCCCCGTAATTACAGCCTCGTGCTGACTGATGCACAAGCTCCTCTTCCTCTTCCTCTTCATCATCAGAAAGAACCTTTTCGGCTCTTGTTGCTCCTGTCTCCCTGAGGACCTATTCCTATCTCTTCTTTCCCCTTCCCGGACAGCCTTTATCACTTCGGTCACCACAGACAGTAAGATCGTCTGCACGACCTGATGTACCTCTTCAACCACTGCTCCTTTACTGAGGCTCTCAAATTGGCGCTCTCGTCTACACCCTCCTGATGAGGGGTCTCGGGCTCTTCATGAACCACTTTCTCCATCCTAGGTCTTCCTCTTGTGGCCCGTGTTTTAGCACCATGTCCACCACCACCTCCACCACGTGAAGCTTTGGATGATCTACCGCCGGTCATCCTCTAAAACTCACTAAAAGATTCTAACACCAACACGATCATTCAAGGGAATAGCTCAGTTTATGTCAATTATAGTAGGTCCCTAATTGGCCAGTTGTGATTAGCCACTTATTTTACTCTTCGTACCCCGAGCATTACCTGTCCTGACTACATTAGTATCTAGATCTAACAGTAACACATAAACCACATAACATGCGCACATACTACCAGTAACATTAAGAAAATACTTGATGGCACGCAACTACTCAGTTTGGCATCCCTTCCCTTTTTGTCACATTCTCAGTTTAAGTTAAGGTTTATTATGATTTACCCATTTCACTTAAACTTTAGCTCTGATACCAACTTGTAAGGCCCCGATCCCGGGCACCTCACAGTTGGTCATTCATTGCACATAAAGCATAAATTTTACAGCTAATTTAAATAGACATTGCAGCGGAAACATTCAAAAGAGATATCTCGTTTCATTATAAAAGATTTTACAAAGTATTACATCATAAATCAATTACAAAATAGTCATAAACAGTGACTTGTGGTGGTAAGAGAATTCCTTAAGTAATCCCGTTTATCCGAATCCTCAACGAACACCACTTTGTGTTCTAAATACATTTAACAAAATATATTACAAAAATATTAACAAAGAAATGCCATCCCAAAAGAGCTGAGTAGCCGCCTCGTGCCATCCTCAGCAACACTACCTGCCAACTGGAAACACATAAAAAGTCAGCGTTACTGAGTGAGTTCTAGTTTTATAACAAAACATACATTCCTTTCGTTAAAACCGTTCTTACATACATGCAATCACACAACATACGTACACATAGATAATATTATTATTATCTTCATTATTCATTCATCAACTTTCGTCCGGTACCGTTCATCGTTAGTATTCACATTCATTCATAAACTCTTTCTTTCGTTCGCACGTTTGTTTCATACTTTCATTCATACATTCATTACATATGTCCGTACGTTCGTTACGTTCATTCATTCGTTCCTTACATTCGTTCGTACGTTCATTACTTTCGTTCGTACGTTCGTTACATTCAGTGACGTGTACAATACCCCGAACATTGTGCACTACTACTGGTGCTGGACCTGTGATGATCAATCACGAACGTTTGCACTACTGCTGATCCAGTCACCTAGGGCAAGGTACACCTATCTTTCTCTTTCGTTCTAAATCAATGCCATACGCTATACCCCGAACATTGTGCACTACTGCTGGTGCTGGACCTGTGATGATCAATCACGAATGTTATGCACTACTGCTGATCCAGTCACCTAGGGCAAGCGGCAAGGATCCCATACATATGGTCAATCACAAAGACTGAACCCCAGTGTGCATCCTTCGGGGTAGCTACCCGCACACAATTGAGTTAACACCTTCAATGGGTGTGCACCTCCATACAGTTGCTTGCAAGCCTTTCTTACATTCACTCGTTCATTCGTTAATGCATGCATTCATCGTCATGTTCCTCTTTCAGTATCTTTCACTTTACGTTTCTTATTACTTCTGTTTTATCACTAATCATAACACGTAAAGTCACAAAAGATAAACACGTATCAAAACAAGGAACATCGATATTACAAATCATCAGTCATTACCATCATATAGGGCTACATCATACTTATCATACATACATCATGCATATACATGCATACTATACCCTCCTGCTCGACGTAACTTCTAAGCCTCGACAGTTATCACGCATGGACCTACGGGAGCTATTACATCACTACTTACCCTTACATCCGTCAATCACAGTAGACTGACTACATCTCCCCTGCATCCTTCGGGGTAGCTACCCGCACACAATTGAGTTAACACCTTCAATGGGTGTGCACCTCCATACAGTTGCTTGCAAGCCTTTTCTTACATTCACTCGTTCATTCGTTAATGCATGCATTCATTCGTCATGTTCCTCTTTCAGTATCTTTCACTTTACGTTTCTTATTACTTCTGTTTTTTATCACTAATCATAACACGTAAAGTCACAAAAGATAAACACGTATCAAAACAAGGAACATCGATATTTACAAATCATCAGTCATTACCATCATATAGGGCTACATCATACTTATCATACATACATCATGCATATACATGCAATACTATCACCCTCCTGCTCGACGTAACTTCTAAGCCTCGACAGTTATCACGCATGGACCTACGGGAGCTATTACATCACTACTTACCCTTTTTCCCGAAGGCTAGTAACTGACTACATCTCCCCTTATGCACAACAGCCCTATTTGGGCGATTGGGCCTATTTCAGTCGCATGGCCTCCACGCGACTGAATCATGTGATTGGGCACCTATGCGAATGAACATACATTCGTGCGAATGGACTCTCAATCGTGCGAATGAACATTATATGAATGGGCTTCTATACGACTGAACCCTCAGTCGTGCGACTGAACGGCTATGCGATTGGACCTACGCGACTGAACTCCCAGTCGCATGACCTATCGTGCGACTAAGTCCCCAGTCATGCGATTGAGTCTCAGTCGTGCGATTGAGCCTCTGTCACCCCTCAGTCGGCCGATTGGCCCTTCAGTCGCCTAGCCCTAACTGGGCAGCGACTGGAGTTCATCCCGAACTGCAGCCACACATACGGCCTTCAAACTCTTCCAAACTCATTTTAAGCCCAAATTAGCCCTCCTAAACCTTAGGGAATCATACCATGACATCATACAAGCACATACAAGTCCAAAATCACACTCTAAACACACTACATACGATTACACCTAAATGGGTCAAACTCAAACATTTCAAAAACGGGTTTATATGTGTTCCAGCCCTAAATATTTGAAAACCAGTAAATGAGGGTCCTAGAACTCACACAAAAGAAGAAGATGAAGAGCTTCGTTTGGACTAGTCACTCGACAAGTTTCAAACCCGAATCACCACTTTCTCTCTTTTTCTCTTCTTTCTCTCTTCTTTCTCTCTCTCTGCTCTTCTTTTGACTGAGTTTTGCAAGTGTGGGGAGGGGAGATGGCTGCCCTCCCTTAAAGCTACAGTTCAATCGCCCGACTCCAGGCGACTGGACCTTCTGCCGCCTAAACACCATGCAATTGGACCTCCAGTTGCATGACTTCCATGCGACTGAGCCTCCAGTCGCATGACACTCCAAAAAGTCAAATTTCCGGATGTTACATTAAGCAATCAAGAGTAAGGCGTCGATGAAGATGAAATTAAGTTCAAGGTTAACGAGTATTGAAATGGTTTTTAATAAACTCAATCGATGGATAGGTTCACGAGTACTTTGTTAAATTGCCGCCACAAATAGTGATGAAATAAAGAAGATGAAGACTTGTTATGTAACTAGGGTTACATATACGTAGCTTGAGAATTAGACAACTCCAGAATCAAAAGAAGATGTAAGACTTGTTATGTAATTGGGAGCATCTTATATCTCCTAGGGATAAGGATCTGATCATGCAAGGGTGTTTACACATACGTAAGTTTCACCAACATGTCTTCTTTATTTGTTTTTGATTGCTTACATACACGTAAGTTTCACCATTTTAACATAATAGTATGCATTTTGTTTTTTCTTTTTGTTTGCTAATTGCTAATTGCTAATTTGGTTGTGTTTACATATACGTGAGCAGGTTACATATGATGCATCAATTCACCGTTGGTTATTTAAGAAATAGAGAAAGACAAATTTTGATCAATATGAAGGTGATTGTTACGTATATGTAATCAAATTACATATAGGGAACCATGTCTATGTATGTGCATTTTTTTAGATTTAAAATACTGTTCTATACTAGTTGTGTGTTATAATTATAGTTTTTTATATTATTTTCAGCTGATTATGGATTCTAATAGTAATTTATTTGAATTTTCTGATTTTGTATATCATTTTAATGAGTGATACATACATAAGTTTCATCATTTTAAATGTAATAGCAATTGTCATTTTTTTGTTGTTTTATGCTTGTTTACATATAAGTAATCATGTTATAGGGAGCAAATATATTTTGAACATATATGTGAACATGTTTACGTATATGTAACCATGTATGTAATTAATATAGATCTGAAGAAAAAAACTAATTTAATTAATTTGATTTTAAATTAAACTAATATTTGTTTGATTTTAAAGAGAGAGAGAAAGATTTAAGGGATTTCGTTATTTTCAAAAATATAAAAATTGTAATCTACCTAAAACACCCTTTAATCATTCAATTAAAGCAACTATCTATAATATTTACAATTTCCCATTTATTAATATCAACCATTGATCAATTTTGATCAATGGTTTAAAAGTGTTTCTTGGTTTTCTTATAAATAGAGTTTTTCTTAGGAACCCTCCCCTATAATATATGTATATATACATATAATATACATATATATACATATAATACATATATATACACATATAACATATATATACATATTATTATAATATTAGTGTAAGATAAATACAAGAAACAAAATGTTTACTGTTGGTTTTAGAAAGGTAAACCGTATCGAAGTGATGGATGAATGACGGACCGGCCTATCATATCATATCATCTCGTCCTGCAAAGGGCAATTAATTAAATGGTACATGCTATTGACCGACACTTATTCATTTATTCGTTCATTCATATTTATAAAAAGTAAAAAAGTAATACTGTAGCTAATTAAGGGTCCCAAGCAAAGGAGCGACACCGCGACAAACTTCAACATGCATGTACCTACGGCCCCATCGACCATCCCCACCACCACCTCTTCATCTATTGACAATTAGTGTTTGCAACCATCGTTTCCTTTTCTTCTGCATGTGAGGTTTCATATCTCCACAGATTTATATTTAATGAAGAGTGAGTAAGCTCGATGTACACTCATGTGCTCTTAAATGTGTAGGGAGCCAATATATACACACACACACACGGTTATTATATATACATGTGTATATATATACACGTGTATATATATATACTGTGTGTGAATATATATATATATATACCACACACACACACACGTCTATAGATACATATATATATATACACACCTATATATATACACATATAATATATATATGTCTATATATACGTCTATATATACGTATATATACGTCTATATATACGTATATATACGTATATATACGTATATATACGTGTATACGTATACACGTATATATACGTATATATATACGTATATATATATACGTATATATATACGTATATATACGTGTATACGTATACACGTATATATACGTGTATACGTATACACGTATATATACGTATATATAGACGTATATACACGTATATATACGTATATACGTATACACGTATATATACGTATATATATACGTATACGTATATATATGCGTATATCTATATATACGTGTATATATACGTATATATACATATATATACGTATATAGACACATATATACGTATATGTATACACATATATATACGTATATGTATACACATACATATACGTATATGTATAGACATATATATACGTATATGTATAGACATATATATACGTATATGTATACACATATATGTACGTATGTATACACATATATGTACGTATATGTATACACATATATGTACGTATATGTATAGACATATATATATACGTATATGTATACACATATATATACGTATATGTATACACATATATATACGTATATGTATACATATATATACGCATATGTATACACATATATATACGTATATGTATACACATATATATACGTATATGTATACACATATATATACGTATATATACACATATATATACGTAGATATATACACATATATTACGTATATATACACATATATATACGTACATATATACTTATATATACTTATATATACATATATATACGTATATATATACATATATATCTTATATATATATATACATATATATACATATATATGTATATATGTACATATATATAGCTATATATACACACACACATACATATATATATACATATATACATTTATATATATACATACACATATACACATACGCACACAAATATATATATATATAATATAATCTATATAATATATATATATTATATATATAATATATATATTATATATATATATATCATTGAAGCTTTACTAGTGCGGTAGGTCTCGTAGATTTTAGATCATTTGAAAAATATATAAAGAAAAAGACATTATTTAGTTAAAATGTTTAAAAGCATATATAGCATATATTATATAATAAGATGGTTGAAGACAAGGTGGGGGCAAAACATGACATACAATCATTCATTCCATCTAACATAAGACTCCAAGGTGACCTTGACAAAACATCACAACTCTTGTACAACCACCTCACATTATACGTCTATGCCAACTGGGGAGGTGACATGTGGTTCGTTCTCCTTTTTGGTACAACTTTTACTTAAATGTTAACAAACCTTTTAATTCATCTTTAAATGTAACAACTTAAAATATCTTACCATTTGATGTAAACAATGATTTTTTTTAATATTATTTGAAATTGCCCTTAATACCTGAATAAATCATTTGAGATGATATGTTAACCATCCATATATAATGATTTTAATGTTCCAAGCTTGAATCACTTAGAAGCACCATTAAGAAGGAAATTCACCACTGTAGGAAAAACTTATTGAGTGGTTTGAACTTGAGACCTAAAAGTCTCCAAGCTCACACCATCATA
Organism: Flaveria linearis; assembly: GCA_024085815.1. Classification (NCBI taxonomy): domain Eukaryota; kingdom Viridiplantae; phylum Streptophyta; class Magnoliopsida; order Asterales; family Asteraceae; genus Flaveria; species Flaveria linearis. The sequence goes on from CM044013.1 coordinate 487,674, forward strand.
TCCATACAATTGGACTAGAAGGCCATTGGTTAATATACAATAAATCATTAATTTTTTTATATTATATATGCTTTCATGATTATTTGTCACATAATCTAGAATCAATTTTGATCCTTAATTGTCCAATTCAAATGAAGATGGTTCAAGTATACTTAACCGAACTAGCCATGTTCACGTCAGATAGACCTACCCGGTCCGTTTTAAGAACACATATTATTTGAAGGAAGAAATGAGAAATAAGATTTAAAGACATTCAATGTTTGTAAGAAGGTTACATGGTCTACTAAGGATTGAAAATGGATGTGATGTATATTCGTTATTAAGGCTATAAATAAACTATAGATTCAACAAAAAATCCGTGAACCGTTCGGCAGGAAGTTCATTTAATAAATGAAAAACATGAACAATAAATCACTAAACGAGTGAAAAAGGACATAGGGCACACTCGTTCATTTATGTTAATGAATGTTCGGTAAGGTGTTCGTTTATGTTTGCTAATATTGCTTATGTTTGTTCATGTTCGTTTATATTGCCAGTGACTACAGATGACCAACACCGGACGCACCAAAGCAATGATGTAACACCCGAACATTTTTAGTAGACAAGAACGAAAGAATAAACGTTAATAAAAGAAGAAAATGTCATTTAACCCAAGAAGAGGGGTTAAAAGTGTCTAAAAGGACAAAACTTTGGAAAGTTGGTGGATAAAGCAACATGGCCGCCCATGTTGCCTGTTTACACTTTGACATTCGGTTTTAGAAAGAGAAACAACAGAGAATTCGAGTTTTAGAGGGAGGAAGAAGAAGAAGTTGAAGTTCAAGGTAAGATTTTGGTATTTAAGTTGTTTTGGTCGACTTAGCCTCGGTTATATGCTCATATGTTTTATTGTATGTACGTTTATGTGTGTTTTAGTGGGTTTAGGTGTTAAAAACGTCTGAGAAGTTCAAGAGAAGGGTTCAAACTCGAAAGTAGCTAAGGTGAGTTCTAGAACCCCCTTTTTAACATGTGTTTTAACAAACTTTGGGCTGGAAAATGCATGTGAACATGCTTTTATGAAAATGGGTTTTCACCCGTATGTGTGTGTGTGAATGTGTACGTGGGTGGGTGTAAATTTAGGATATATATGTGTGTATGTGCATGTTATGATGCTTAGAATGTTAATACTAAGCTTAGATCATGATTTAGGATGAATTGGGACTGATTTATGATGTTTAAGTGAAAATTAGTTGCCCAACCGCCTAAACAGTGGCCCATGCGTCCAACGGTATAATTTTCTAAGTATTCCCAACCGCCCAAAAGTCCAAACGTTTGAACAGTACCCAACCGCCTAGATGTCCATGCGTCTAAGTCAGGCCCAAACGCATGAATAGTGCCAAAATGTCTGGAATATTGCCCAGAATGATTAAGTGTTAGGCCCAAACGCCTGAATAGTGCCCATGCGCCTAAATAGGCCCATGCGTCTAAGTGAAAAGTGACTAAGTATAAGTGCATAGTAGCAAAACACTCGAACAGGGTAGAAACGCTTAAATAGTGTCCATGCGCCTAGACACTTAGAATATTTTCTGAAATTTCAAGAAAAAGCAGAAAGTCTAGGGTTTGACCAAATTTGACTTATGGGCAATGATTACCCATTTTAAGTATAATTATGGGATGTTTTAGGGTTATGAAGTGTATGAATTATGTATGGTATGTATAATGTGTTATCTTTCGATGGTATGTATACGTATTTATTTTATGTTATAAAATACGTTAAATATTATGTTATTACTTTACGTAGTATGACAAACGAATGAAAGAACGTAAAGAATAATGTAACGAAATGAAAGATAACAATGATGAAAAGTAAAACGTAACTAACGAAAGAATGGCTTGCAAGCAAATGAAAGGAGGTGCACGACCATGTTGTCGTTAGCTCAACTGTGATGCGGGTTAGCTACCCCAAAGGATGCACACAGGGTCAATCATTGAGATTGACAAGGCCCTTTGGTATGCCCTAGGTGACTGGATCAGCTTCGTGCATAATGTTCATGGTTTAATTACCACATGTCCAGCATCAACTTCGTGCACAATGTTTGGGGTATACTAATTGGTTGAATGAATGGGAGAGATGACTTGCCCTAGGTGACTGGATTAGCTTCGTGCATAATATTCGTGGTTTAATTACCACAGGTTCAGCATCAGCTTCGTGCACAATGTTCGGGGTATTGTTCATCAATCCATATGAATGTAAAAGAATGACATAATGTACGAAAGAAAGCAAGAAAGTAAACAAGTACGAAAGTAAAAGAATGATAATAAGTATGTTACTAAAAAATGAGAACGAAAGTAAGAGAATGTTAACGAAAAGCATAAAATAAAAACATGCTATGAATATGATGGTGAACAATGAATGTTAATGAAAGTTAAAAGTAATATTCTCTATCTGTACGTATAATGCATGATCGCGTATGAAAGTAAAGAAAGTTTATATCGAAAGTAAAGTATTTATTTATAAAATAGAACTCACTCAGCAACGCTGACTTTTATGTATTTTCCAGTTGGCAGGTAAAAGCTGTTGAGGATGGCACGGGGCAGCTACTTGGCATTTTTGAGGATGACATCCATTAGAATAACATCCATTAGAATAACAATGATATTTTTGTGATGTAACAATTATAATGTTTTGTAACTGTTTACCCGTATTGTATTACTTTGCAAAAGTTGTCATTAATATTATGAAATGGTTTTAATTAATTTCCGCTACGATGTTTTAAATAATTGTATGTTTCATGTGCGATGAATGACCAACTGTGAGGTGCCCGGGATTGGGGCCTTACAAATGATATGCTAGCCCATCGGGGCATGTTATCTTTCAGTCACACATAAAAACATTTTTACCAAAACGTTTAACCAGCTCGAATACAACTATAAAAACCTTTAAGAAAATGGGCCAGTTAGACTCATAGCTATGAGCTTCTTGAGAGTGTCCACACATTGGTGGTAAGTACCAAAAGCGTAATTCGACCCTGAAACACATTGATATAAACGCAAAGTCATTACCATGTCAAACATGGAAATTCTTCAAGTTTCTCTCATTAAGATAATTCACTCGACGCCTGCCTAGTCACGCCAGTGTCCTCAAGCTTAAGTCTCCATGACTCTGGTTGATATTTCCAATCACAAGCTCAAGACGATCGCGAACACGCTTTGAGGATCTAGGATTCACGCACGTACGCGGACGGGTGACCTAGTGGATTTATCCTGCCACATCACGTAATCCCTTTGTGTGTAACTCTTATGGCTAATCCAAGGTTATAACATGACACACATTACCCATTACAGACTCAAAACTAGATTTTTTCCCTTGACAAACACTGTTTCCCAAATCTAGCATGATTTTTTGTCATAACAACAATGTGCACACCATCAACTGCTTGTCGGTTTGGTTCTTTCCGAAAACCTCAGTTTACCCTAAAATCCATGATAGTGCATAATATGAACGTTTAGATTCTTACCACAACATATATGGACACACAGACGTTTTTGATCGATCATTGATCCACCACCAACAGAAAAGAGAGCTTCAAGGCGCAAAACCAAGCAAAACAATATAACGGAAGCACATACAATCTTAATCAATCTGGTGAGCCTCCAAATCATCACAAATCTTAGAGGGAGTGTATATGTTGTCTAGAGAGAAAGAGAGCGCACCGAGATTGATAATGAAAATGTGTGAAATCCGTATTTTTGGCTTTTTAAGTGGGCTTTACTGATCTGGCACCTTAGAGGACCGCTAAGCATGCCCTTGGCAGTCCACTATCGCCTTATAAAGAGAATGTTCGAATATTTCGACTATTCATATCTTGAAAAGAATGTACCTTGCGGAGCGTTGTACTTTGACCTTGGTGGTCCGCGACAACCTTAGCGGACAGTTATTACTCCTTGGTGGTCCGCGATGGTCCCTACTTCTAACCTCGAACTCCCTCCTTTTGTGCACTGTTATGGCTATCCAAAGTAACCACAATGGTCTTATATGGGAGAACATCAACATTTTCAATGAATAATTTCTTTTTAGTCTCCTCATATACGATCCTACACACCTTTCTCATATATTAACTGTCTCATAGGACTTCACTCTTCAGATGGAGAAGATGAAGTCACGATAGATTTCACTTTAAGGAATTAATAATATGTTTATTTTACCGACAAATCCTTAGCATAAGTAGTCAACGTAAGGCACCTAATACTAGGGGTGTTCAAAAATATCCGAATCCGAAACCGAATCCGAAATATCCGAAAATCCGAATTCGGATATCCGAAATTTCGGATATCCGAAATTCGGATATCCGAACTTCGGATATCCGAATTTCGGATTCGGATTCGGATAGTGATTTTGAGAATTTTCGGATATTTCGGATATCCGAAATATCCGAAATATCCGAAATATCCATATAAAAATTTAAAATATTAAATATTAATTAAATATTTTAGATATTTTCGGATATTTTGGATATTTTAACAAAAACTTTGGATATATAAATAAATTTCAATAAAAATTTATTATTTTTTATAAAATTTATTAAAAAATATAATTTTTTTTTGAATTTCGGATATCCGAACGGATATCCGAATCCGAATCCGAAATTTTGGATATCCGAATTTCGGATATCCGAATTTCGGATTCGGATTCGATAGTGAAATCCACTATCCGAAATTTTCGGATATCCGAATTCGGATATCCGAATTTCGGATATCCGAAAATGAACACCCCTACCTATACAACTAAAATAAAGAGATCTTGGCTTTATGTCTCACTCTGAATAAAAAAATGTCTAGTGTTGATTTAAAATGTTTCCTAAGTTGGGTTTTTCTCCTGATAGTGATGGGGATGTCGTCCCGACCGAAAACTGATAGGTGGACTCGATTAAAATAACATTTATCTTTCGATGCTAGGTGGTACATTTACCGTTAAAAAAACTATGTTTACTTATAATTTTTAAATTTGAATATTTTGGTCATTATTTTTAAATTTAACTTTCATCCTTGTTGGAAGACTACACGTGCAACCAACTAACAAAAATTTGACCATCTATAAAATTTTCATACTCAACGACTAAACATGTAATATAATTAAATCACAGAGAATATTTATGTAATTATCTCTTAAATTATTAATCAATAAAAAGCTACTTCATAGTTTCATTATTTAAATTTAAATTAAATAATTTTTATTTACTTTGAAATTTTCCACAAATAATTTACGAATAATTTCACATTAAAAGCTTGCATGAGTTTGGATAACGTACTATGCAATGCCTTTGTAAAACCGGGTCATATGTTAATGAAAAAATGTCAACAACTTTGGTGATTAAATCATATGGCTAGAGACTTGCGTAAATGTGAAGCTATGACAATATTGGAAACATGAATTGCTGAAACGACATTGGTACATAAAAAAGTCTATATCATTTTAAACGCCATAAAAAATTCTATAACACATGCATTTTATAAAACATAAATCTAAAGTTGGAGAGACATATATATGACTATTGACATGGCCTGTGATTTATCAAATATCATGAAAGTTCACGGGTTTAAAAAGTTATACACACACAGTGGCGGATCTAGAAGACAATTTCAGGGGTAAAGTAAATTTTTTTACCGTACATGCAGTAGCAGAATCAGGAATTATTTCCTACGGGTCACTAATTTTTAATAAATAGCTTCTAACGAAACAACATATAAAATTTTGGGTTGTTCGATTTAGTCGAGTCGGATCGGGTCGGAATAGACGTAATTAAATTGTATTGTAAAAAATTTACATTATATAGTGTTCCGTACGCGTCTTCATCTTTTGATGTTTTCTTTTCACAACAAAATGATTCATGTTCTCTAAATTTCAAGTTTAAACAATAACTAGAATCACTAAATTAAACAAAATATCTGTGATAAATAATAACCATATAAGAGCATTCATAGTAGATTCATATACTATTTACACCATCTATTTTTATTTTATAACATTTATTTTAAAATTGAGTTTTAATACATTTTTATAAAAGTTTGAATATGAGTCATACTCTCATCATTCTAACAACATTCCTAAGATTCGGATACCAATTATCAAGGTTTTTAAACAAGAAAAAACGAAAACATCAGTTATTTTATTTTCTTCTTTTTCCTTTTTTTGCATAAAAGAATAAATAAAATGTGTATGACCATCGAAAAAATGTATTGTTTTATTGTGTTATATACTAGTATTAAACTCACACGCGTTGCAAGGGAAAGCATAAAACCATGCCAGGTAATATAGATGTCACACCACCGCCCAGTGACCACCGACAATAAAAAAACCAATAAAACGAAAAAACAAATAAATTGAATGAAAAGTAGATGTAAAAACATTGAAACATACACTCACATAAGCAAAAAATAAAACAATAAGTAAATTGATCCAGGACCAGGGCGTTATGACGTAAATGTTAAACTGGAAAAAAATAAGTGAAAAAACGTTGTACCACACACCCACGTTGCGACATATTAACTCGTAAAATTTAGAACGAACATATAACAGAAAATTTGTAAAATTTGAAAAGTATAGAGGACCGAAGTTGAAAATAAAAATAAAAAAAATACTAAAGCTAAATTATAAAATATGTAAAACTATTGAGTTAAAATAAAATTATTAAATACTAAAAAAATGGGTACATCCCATAAAACAAATAATACAACTTATAAAGCATATAAATAATTAGTATATATATATATATTTTTTTTTTTTGGGCCTATTATTATATTGGGTTGGGTAATGAGTATTTTGAGTTTTTATGATATTTGGTAATGGGTAATGGTTATTTATGTTTTCTATAGAATGTATTGTTTTTTTTATAAATTATTATACTTTTATTTATAAAATTAACTTTTTATTAAATGTTGAGTTTAAAATCTTTTAGGGTAACGTAATTTTTTAGGGGTAACATAAAAATGAAACTTTCTTTTTACATAAAACGTAAAAAATTACACTACCCGTAACAAGTGAGGGGTAGCGGAGGCTACCCCTCAATTATATATATGTCCGCCCTACACACACACACACACACATATATATATATATATAGAGAGAAGAGAGATAGAGAGAGAGATACATATATATACATATATATATACACACATATATATACATATATATATACATATACTATATATATACATATACATATACATAATATATATATATATATACATACGTATATATATATATATAACATACGTATATATATATATATATATATACACACACACACAATATATATATATATATAATATATATATATACATATATATATATATATATACACATATATAATATATATATATTATATATATATATATATATATATATTATATATACGTATAGATATATATATATATATCTATATGTATATGTATATCTATATATATGTGTGTGTGTGTCTGTGTATATGTATATATGTGTATATATATGTATGTGTAATATATACATATATATACACATTATATACCTACATATATATATATACACATATACATATATAGATATACATATATATACATATACATATATACATATACATATATATACATATATATATACATATACATATATTGTAACATCCGGTTTCTAAATCCGGACTTGTAATTGTATTATAGTTATGTTTAATTAATTAAGTTGAGTTTTTGTTAAGATTGGTGTTCAGTCGCATGACTTGCATGCGAATGAACTTCAGTCGCACCCCTTACGTGCGAATGAGATTCAATCGCACGAATGGTAGGCGTATGGGCTTCAGTCGCACGATTCAGTCGTGCGAATGAGGTTCAGTCGTGCGACTGGGTGTGAGGCGGTTAAGATGTATGTGTGGATAAGTAAGGCGGTGCAGAGAGTTCAAAAGCAGATTCCTATCTGCATCATCTCCATTACCCTGTTCCCTTCACACCCAAACACCCCTGTTCTCACGAAATTGACTAAGGCAGCTCCGTTTTGGTAAGTTTTGGATGCCACGGATCAATCTTGATATGTTATAAGCTGTGTATATGATTGAATTTGATCCAATAACTCGTTTAAATCATTAATTTGGTCTGGTTCTTTCTAAGTTAAAATCCGAGAATTCAGATCTGAGTTTTGTGTAGTTTTGATGAAATAATGATCCGAAACCATTGTAAACGATGTGTATATGATCTGTTTTGAATATGACATGATTTGGATGGTTAAAACTTAAATTTTGAGTAAGTTTGGATCAAAAACGTCAAGAACACAGCTGCTGATCCGTTTCAGACGAATGGGCTCAATCGCATACCTCAGTTGTGCGAATGAAAGTCTAGTAGTGCGACTGAGTGCGAATAGAGGTCAGTCGTGCGATTGAGAACTCAGTCGCCTGGTTAAAAGACCGAATAAAGACGAGTGATCACTATGCACGAATAAGGACTCAGTCGTGCGAATGAATGGTCAGTCATACGATTGGATGTCCATCCGTATTGATGTTCATCCGCATAGGTCCAGTCGCATGGGTGCTCATTCGCATAAGTGTTCAATCGCACGAGGGTCTTGTTTGCAAATAAGTTTACTGAATCAAGGTTTATTGCTTTAGATATATCCTGATTAGAGAAAGGGCTAGTTACCTCGTGTACGTGGATTGTGTAAATTGTCGTAAGGAAGTTGATAAGGTGAGTTCTAAGCCCTTTTAAATGTTGGATTTTTAACATTCGGGCTAGCACACATACGATGATAAATGAATTGAATGTTTTAGCACTAGAATTGTGATAATGTTGTCCATATGTTCTAACAGCTTGTGAAGTGTTGGGGTAATGTTGGGGGTAATGAGTTATCTGAACTTTGTTAATCATTACGTGATGGTGATGATTTCAATGGGTCAGGTAGGGTGTAAGAATGGTCATCTGAACGTTGTTAATCATTGTGATGGTGATGATTCAATGGGTCAGATAGGTGTAATGATAAATGAAAATATATTAAAACTGGTGCTAAAATAAAGAATGTGTGGTGTAAAGTAATGTGATAATATTTGGCAATAAGTAAAAGAAATGTTTTGAAGTGATAATATGATGTAAATCTCAACAGGCCAGTTAGGGTAAGATGCCTGAGTATGTAAGTGTACAGTTAGATGGGAGTGATGACGATCACTCAGCTTTGTGAACATCTTGTGGTGACGACCCTAGATAATTAATTGGCATCCTACTGGATGAGAGATAATAATTACAGCATCTGGATGTGGGAAACTGACCGTTGCTAGATGTGGGCAACTGACAGTTGCTAGATGTGGGCAACTGACGTCCGGTGGGACAAAGTAACGATGAAAGCTGATCTTATTGTATTGCAAATATAAATATGACTTTTGTGTGAGTAAAGATGTGTGAATGTTTTAATGAAAATTTAGAACTCATCAGTTTATCTGATGTTTTGAGTGTGTTGTGTGTGTTAGGTAAGGAAGGATCCTCTAATAATAGAGGAAGGCAAGTATGAGCTGAACAAGGATACTATCCCGGAATAGCTGCTGGTATAGAGCGTAGGACCTGCCAATAATGTAAATAGGGAAATGTATAATTAAATACAACTATATGTAAAAAATGTTTTAAAAGTTGGGTTAATATGTAATGTTGTTTAGTCTTCCGCTGTAAGTAGAAAGCTCTGATTCGCGTTTAAAATATTAATCCAACTGTGTGACGTGCCTCCGGTGCCCTGCCGGGTTTAGGGCGTCACAGGTTGGTATCAGAGCAGTAGTTAAAGGGATCTAGTGTCATAATAACTAGACTTTAACTAGAAATAGATATGCCAGCAGGGGATAGCTAGATAGAATAGAATAGTTTATTAAAACAAGAGAAGGTGGTGGACTATCATAAGAAGGAATAACGAGAATAGTAAAAGTAAAGTAAACAATTAATAGTACTTGGCCAACATTATTAATAATTTACTCTACTTATAGTATTCTGGTTATATACTTACATGCGAGTACCAAATAATCTGATCTCGTTTTTATAGGTTATGGCTGATAGGGAGAGTGAAAGAATGCAAGGTGGAACCTCGAAAAAATGTTGATGAGAGCACAGAAGTGCTTAGTATGACGAGACAGCAATTCCGTGATGCAATTGCTGAGGAGGTTCGTAAGACCTTGAATGTAGCTAGACTTGATGAAAGTAGGAATGTTGATAAAGCTGAGAGGTCTAGTGGAAGGAAAGAAAGGGAATACGTAAGGCACCTAATACAATTAAAAATAAAGATGTTGACTTTATGTCTCACTCTGATAAAAAAATGTCTAGTGTTGATTTAAAATGTTTGCTAAGTTGTGGGTTTTCATCTGATAGTGATGGGGATCGTCCTGACCGGAAACTGATAAGTGGACTCGATTAAAATAACATTTATCTTTTGATGCTAGTGTGGTACATTTACCGTTAAAAAAACTATGTTTACTTATATTTTTAAATAATTGGATATATTTTGGTCATTATTTTTTAAATTTAACTTTCATCCTTGTTGGAAGACTACACGTGCCAACCACTAACAAAATTTGACCATCTATGCAATTTTCATACTCAACGACTAAACCATGTAATATAATTAAATCACAGAGAATATTTATGTAATTATCTCTTAAATATTAATCAATAAAAAGCTACTTCATAGTTTCATTATTTAAATTTAAATTAAATAATTTTTATTTACTTTGAAATTTCCACAAATAATTTACGAATAATTTCACATTAAAAGCTTGCATGAGTTTGGAGGTAGTTATAATAAAATCTGGAACTTTGGTTTTGAAACGAACTTTTATTCATGGCTCACTTTGGTGGAGACGACTGGGACTGGCTACGTCATTCCGGCCATTTACATAGTCGTGAATTAATTAGGATTTTGCCATTTTGGTTTGCATAACGTACTATGCAATGCCTTTGTAAAACCGGGTCATATGTTAATGAAAAAATGTCAACAACTTTGGTGATTAAATCATATGGCTAGAGACTTGCGTAAATGTGAAGCTGTGACAATATTGGAAACATGAATTGCTGAAACAACATGGTACATAAAAAAGTCTATATCATTTTAAACGGCATGAAAAATCCTATACAACCATGCATTTTATAAAACATAAATCTAAAGTTGGAGAGACATATATATGACTATTGACATGGCCTGTGATTTATCAAATATCATGAAAGTTCACGGGTTTAAAAAGTTATACACACACAGTGGCGGATCTAGAAGACAATTTCAGGGGTAACGTAAATTTTTTACCGTACATGCAGTAGCAGAATCAGGAATTATTTTCTACGGGGTCACTAATTTTTAATAAATAGCTTCTAACGAAACAACATATAAAATTTGGGTGTTCGATTTGGAGCGGACGAGTCGGAATAGAGTAATTAAATTGCATTGTAAAAAAATTACATATATAGTGTTCCGTACACGTTTCATCTTTTGATGCTTTCTTTTCACAACAAATGATTCATGTTCTCTATTTTCAAGTTTAAACAATAACTAATCACTAAATTAAACAAAAAATCCGCGATAAATAAATAACCATATAAGAGCATTCATAGTAGATTCATACACTATTTACACCACTATTTTTATTTTATTAACATTTATTTTAAAATGAGTTTTAATACATTTTTATAGAGTTTGAACATGAGTCATACTCTCATCATTCTAACAACATTCCTAAGATTCGGATACCAATTATCAAGGTTTTTAACAAGAAAAAACGAAAACATCAGTTATTTTATTTCTTCTTATTTCTTTTTTGCATAAAAGAATAAATAAAATGTGTATGACCATCGAAAAAAAGGTATTGTTTTATTGTGTTATATACTAGTATTAAACTCACACGCATTGCAAGGGAAAGCGTAAAACCATGCCAGGTAATATAGATGGCACACCACCGCCAGTGACCACCGACAATAAAAAACCAATAAAACGAAAAACAAATAAATTGAATGAAAAGTAGATGTAAAAACATTGAAACATACACTCACATAAGCAAAAATAAAACAATAAGTAAATTGATCCAGGATCAGGGCGTTATGACGTAACTGTTAAACTGAAAAAAATAAGTGAAAAAACGTTGAACCACACACCTACGTTGCGACATATTAACTCGTAAAATTAGAACGAAACATATAACAGAAAATTTGTAAATTTGAAAAGTATAGAGGACCGAAGTTGAAAATAAAAATAAAAAAATACTAAAGCTAAATTATAAAATATGTAAAACTATTGAGTTAAAATAAAATTATTAAATACTAAAAAAATGGGTACATCCCATAAAAAAATAATACAACTTATAAAGCATATAAATAATTAGTATATATATATATATATATATATATATATATATATATATATATATATATATATAATTTTGGGCCTATTATTATTGGGTTGGGTAATGGGTATTTTGAGTTTTTATGATAATTGGTAATGGGTAATGGTTATTTAGGTTTTCTATAGAATGTATTTTTTTTTTTTATAAATTATTATACTTTTATTTATATAATTAACTTTTTATTAAATGTTGAGTTTAAAATTTTTAGGGTAACGTAATTTTTTTAGGGGTAACATAAAAACGAAACTTTCTTTTTACATAAAACGTAAAAAAAAAAATTACACTACCCGTAACAAGTTGAGGGGTAGCGGAGGCTACCCCTCAATTATATATATTCCGCCCTTACACACACCACACACACATATATATATATAGAGAGAAATACATATATATATACACACACAACATATATATATATATTACATAATATATATATATACATATACATATATATACATACATATACATATACATATAACATATACATATACATATAAATATATATATATATATACATACATACGTATAGTATATATATATATATACGTATATATATATATACACACACATATACATATAGATATATACATATACGTATAGATATATACATATATACGTATATATATATATATACGTATATGTATATATCTATATGTATATGTATATCTATATATGTGTGTGTGTGTGTCTGTGTATATGTATATATGTGATATATATATATATATGTATATACATATATTATACACACATATATATACATACATACATATATATACAACATATACATATAGAGATACATATATATACATATACATATATACATTACATCATATATACATTATATATATACATATACATATATGCATATATATATACATATAATGTAAGGCCGCGATCCCGGAGACCTCACAGTGGTCATTCACAGCATAAAACATTATATATTACAATTTTAAGCAGCGGAATTTATTTAACAAAAACCCATTAATTCCTTACAAAACTGTTGTTAAGCAATACATTGTAGTTCATGAGTCACAAAATGATTAGTTGAATGAATTACAAAACAACAGTATTGTCAAAACATAAATGGATGTCAGTCTTGCCCTGCCGAGTAGCCATCCCAGCGTGCCATCCTCAGCATCGTTTACCTACCAACTGGAAAATACATAAAAGTCAGCGATGCTGAGTGAGTTCTAGTTTTATAATTAAAATACTTTACTTTTTCAGATCATACTATATTTTCGGACATGCCCACACATTATACGTACATGTAGATAATATCTTTATTATCTTTCATTGCGTTCGTTAGCTTTCGTTCATTCATGTAACTCATCATCATTCATTTATTATCTAGATCCCGTCAGGCTTTACCCTCTTCATGGCACTCGGCCACGATTACGGAGGTCAAATGATGAGGATCCCGTTTTGTACTTTATTATGATATTTCGTTCGTGAGCATACGTCATGCATACATACAGATAATAATAATTATTATTATTATCCTCATCGTTCATTCAATTCATATTTTTCCATTACTCTTTCGGTCTTTACATCCGTTCTTACGAGTCTGTTGCGACAACAATGCCGCTCACCTCCATATCGACCTCTCACGATCGTATGTTACCCAAGTCTGTTGCAACCCATGGTTGCTCACCTCAGTGGCAAATCTCAAGATTTGCCTGCTAACCGAGTCTGTTGCAACACAAAGTTGCTCACCTCATTGTCAATCTCAAAGATTAACCCTGTGTGCATCCTTCGGGGTAGCTAACGCGCATCACAGTTGAGCTAACACCTGCCAGGGGTGTGCACCTCCGTACATTTGCTTGCAAGCCATTCGTTCATTCATTTCCGTTCCACTTTTCCTTTATTATTAATCTTTCATTTATTAATGATAATAATCTCTGTCTTGATCATGATCATACCACGTAGAGTCATTCAATATTAATATTAGTAATATTAATAATAATAACTCTAATCTTAACATTATCAATAATAAGGGTCATAATGTCAATCAAACATAATCATATGCATTTAATGAACCTTAGTCAACATTAGTCCAAAACCCTAGCTGCATAAATTCCACGAAAATTCTGTATTAATTCTAAGTGTTGGGCGCATGAGGACTATTTGTGCGCATGAGCCCTGTCTGGGCGTATGACCGCCGTGCAGGCGTCCCACCCCAACACTTAGCAGTTTCTTACTTAGGCGTATGAGCACTATTTAGACTCATTACCCTACACTTAGTTTCTAAGTCAAAATCTCAAGCGTATGAGTACTATTCAGGCATATTACCCTATACTTAGTTTCTAAGTCATAATTTCGGGCGTAAGAGCACTATTTAGCATATTACCTTGTAAGTTCTCTAAGGCATAAATTCAGGCGTATTAGTACTGTTCAGGCTCATTACCCTGTACTTAGATTTCTAAGTTCTAAATTTCAGGCACATAAGCACTGTTGGGGAGCATAAGCCCCAACACTTAAGTTTCTGTCAAGACTCTGGGAGTATGAGGACTGTTCAGGCTTATGAGCCTTGTATAGGCGTATTAGCAACCTCTGCATATATTTTAAGTTATTTCCAGTCCCAAACATTATCACATAGTTCTAAACATTCACATACTATTCTAAGCATGAACTTAACATAATCATACAATACATTTGCCCAAAAACTACCCCACCCACATACACATGCACATGAACATACGGGTATAATACCCATCTCATAAAAACATACGTACATGTATTTTCCAGCCCCAAAATCGTATGAAAACATGTAAAAAGGGGTTCTAGAAACTCACCTTTGTTGTTCTTCAAGTTTACCCTCTTCACCCGAACTTCTTCCAACGGTTCTAACACCTAGAAATCTTCTAAACACACATTCGAACACATACAAACGCACATAAGCATATAACCGAGGCTAAGGCTAGCCAGAACAACTTAATTTCATGAATTCTTACCTTGAATTCGAAATCCTGCTTGAATCCTCCTCAAACCCGAAGCTTTTCTTCTTTCTCTCTCTAAAAGTCGAATGATGGTGTTGTGCAGGGTATAATGGGCGGCCATGCCACCTTTTTGTACAAAATAAATACAAACTTTGCACCTTTGACACTTTTCACCCTTCCACTTTTAGTTGACTTTCTTTTCTATCTTTTTCCTTCTCTTTTATTCTTTTATTTCTTTAAAGAGAAAATACGGGTGTTACAAGTCCACCCCCTTATATAGGTTTCGTCCCCAAAACCTGTTATTCCTCAAACAGATGAGGTAATGCTGCCTCATCTCTTCCTCAGTCTCCCATGTGGATTCTGATCCCTTTCTGTGCTTCCACTGTACAAGCACAAGAGGAACCATTTTATTCCTTAACCTCTTCTCTTTACGATCGATGATTGCCACTGGTTGCTCCACATAATTGAGCCTTTCATCAACTTCAATGTCCTCCAGTCGTACAATCATATCCTCGTCAGTTAAGCACTTTCTCAGATGAGATACATGGAATGTGGATGAATTCCACTTAACTCATCTGGCAATTCAAGTCGATAGGCTACCTCTCCTACTCGTGCGACGATTCAGAAAGGTCCTATATATCTCGGGCTTAACTTACCTCGTTTTCTGAATCTAATAATTCCTTTCCAAGGTGAGACCTTCACATGACTCGGTCTCCAAACTTGAATTCTATCGGTCTTCGCCTTTTGTCGGCATATGACTTTTGTCTATCTTTCGCCCGCCTTCATGAAGGCTTTGATCTTTTCCAATTTCTCAGTCGTAGCTTCGACTACCTCAACACCTCCTAACTCCTTCTGTCCAAGTCTCCCCAACACACGGGCGTCCTACATCTCCTACCGTATAGCATCTCGTAGGGGCATGCCAATACTGGCATGATAGCTGTTGTTGTACAGAATTCTGCTAACGGAAGTGATCATCCCAACTTCCTCCAAAATCGATCACGCATGCTTGAAGCATATCCTCAAGCGTCTGTATCGTCCTCTCAGACTGCCCGTCCGTCTGAGGATGATAGGCTGTACTAATGTGTAGTCTCGTTCCCATTGCATCATGGAATCTCCTCCAAAACTTCAATGTGAACCGGGTGTCACGATCCGACACTATAGACACCGGCACGCCATGACGAGCTACGATTTCCTTGATAAACAGATCCGCCAATCTTTCGGATGAATACGTCTCGCGGATCGGTAGGAAGTGGGCACTCTTTGTTAGTCGGTCGACAATCACCCAAAGAGTATCATATCCCCTCGACGTGCGAGGTAGCTTAGTAATGAAGTCCATGGTGATATGCTCCCACTTCCATTCGGGTATATCCAACGGTTGGATTTTCCCGTACGGTTTCTGGTGTTCCGCCTTCACTTGGAGACAAGTAAGGCACTTACTCACGTACTCCACTACGTCGCGTTTCATACCCGGCCACCAATAATCTTTCTTCATATCATGATACATCTTGGTAGCACCAGGATGAATGGAGTATCGAGTCTTATGGGCTTCGTCCATGATCTTCCCACGTAGATCCCCGTATCGAGGAATCCACATTCGCCCGAATCGGGTCTTAACACCAAGAGTGTTCTCGCCCAATCCGTAACTAGACCTCTCATTCTTTCGGAGTTAAGACGATCTTCTTTCAAAGCCTAGTCTTGGAACTCCTTAATCTGTGTCATCACATCGGAGGTCATAATCAGTTGATAAGCCTTCACCCGGATCGGCTCGGGCCTTTCCTTTTGGCTAAGGGCATCTGCCACCACGTTGGCCTTGCCCGGATGGTAATGGATTTCGCAATCGTAATCCTTGATGAGTTCCAACCATCGCCTCTGCCTCATGTTTAAATCTTTCTGCTCGAAAAAGTACTTCAAGCTTTTGTGGTCTGTGAAGATGGTGCACTTAGTCCCGTATAGACAGTGCCGCCAAATCTTCAATGCGAAAACCACCGCGGCTAATTCTAGATCGTGTGTGGGATAGTTGACTTCGTGGTTTTTCAGTTGTCGGGATGCATAAGCTATTACCCTTCCACGTTTCATCAGCACGCAACGTAGCCCAGAATAAGATGCATCCGAATAGACCACTAAGTCTTCATTTCCCTCGGGCAATGCTAAGACAGGAGCTTGTGTAAGTCTCGTCTTCAACTCCTCAAAGGCACTCTCCTGCTCTCGACCCCACACGAACTTCATGTCCTTGCGGGTCAATTTAGTCAAAGGTGAGGCTATCTTGGAGAAGTCTTGAATAAATTTCCTGTAGTAGCCGGCCAATCCTAAGAAGCTACGAATCTCGGATGGCGTCTTTGGTGACTTCCATTGCATCACAGCTTCAACCTTTGCTGGTCCACCTTGATTCCCTACGCATTTACCACGTGACCCAGAAATTGCACCTCGCATAGCCAGAAAGCACACTTGGAGAACTTAGCATACAGTTTCTCCTTTCTCAAAGTCTCCAACACTTCTCGAATATGACCGGCATGCTCTTCTTTGCTCCTCGAGTAAATCAGGATATCATCGATGAACACAATCACTGATTTATCTAACATTGGCCGACACACTCGATTCATTAAATCCATAAAAGTAGCTGGCGCGTTGGTTAAACCAAAGGACATAACGAGAAACTCATAGTGTCCATAACGCGTACGAAAATCTATTTTAGGAATGTCCTGTTCCTTTACTTTCAATTGATGGTAGCCAGATCGAAGATCTATCCTCGAGAACCAACTGGCACCCTGGAGCTGGTCGAACAAGTCGTCAATCCTCGGTAACGGATACCGATTCTTTATCATCAATTTGTTCAACTCACGGTAGTCGATACACATTCTCATGCTACCGTCCTTCTTCTTTACGAATAAGACCGGAGTACCCCAAGGAGAGATACTCGGTCTGATGAAACCCTTATCGAGCAATTCTTGCAGTTGCTCCGTTAACTCCTTCATCTCAGTCGGAGCTAATCGATACGGTGCCTTGGCGACAGGTTGGGCACCGGGTATCAAGTCGATTTGAAATTCGATTTCGCGATCTGGTGGTACACCTGATAGGTCCTCTGGAAACACATCGGGAAAGTCACACACAACCGGCACATCGGACAATTGTGGTGTTGACGTGTCCACATCCTTCACGTAGGCCAAATAAGCGCTACATCCACGTCTCATGCATTTCCCCGCCACCGCCATCGAAATTACTTTTGGAATCGTCGTAACCCGATCGCCATATATTGTCACCGGACTTCCGCCAGGCGCCGTTAGTCCAGTCATCTTCTTACGACACACAATATTCGCATTATAGGTTGCTAACCAATCCATCCCTAGAACTACATCAAATCCACCTAAGGGTATCACATGTAATTTAGCAGCAAACCTATGACCTTCTAATTCTATGGCACAATCTTCTATTACATTAGTAACTCTGGTGGACTTACCGATAACAGTTTCTACGTCAAAAGGCTCGCTAACACCCCTACTGCTAACAGGCAACTTAGCACAAAAGATAGTAGAAATAAAACTCCTACTGGCACCAAAATCAAATAATACAGAGGCACAAGTTTGACTAACTAGAAACATACCTGACACGACATCGGGATCCACTCTGGCTTCTTCCCGGGTCATGGTGTAAGCTCTAGCACCTGCCCTCGGCCCTCCTTCTTCCGGCTTCTTATTCCCCGCTCCAGAGCTCTCCACCCTCGGCTTCTTACAGTCTCTAGCGATATGGCCATGCTGGCCACACCTAAAGCATATGTTCATCCCCATTCTGCACTCACCAGGATGCTCCATTCCACATTTGCCACATTTCTTTGACCCCAAGCTGGACGACCCCACCTTACGGTCATCCATTTTCATCCTCTTGTTGTTCGGGGTGAAACCACCCCGCCTAAACCTCTTTCCATTCCAACTCCGGCCACTACCACCGGCTTTCTTCATTTCCACCACCGTCACTTCCCTTTCATTGTAGAGCCTCCCAGCCAGATCCACTGCCGACCTAAAGGTACTTGGTCTAGCAGCGATCAAGTGCCTGCGAATATCAGCTGGCAGTCCCTGAATGTACCGGTTAATCTTTCAAGACACCGGCGTCACTTGATCCGGCACCAGCCTCGCCATTTCATTGAATCTGGTGGTGTACTGCTGGTGGGTCATGGTCCCCGCCTCGAGTTGTAGGAACTCCCTCTTGATCTTATCGAGTTCCCTATGAGGACAAAATTCCTCAATCACCAGCTTCTTCAACTCGTTCCATCGCATTTTCCTGATGGCTCTAGAACCTTCAGCTTGGACAATATTGTCCCACCAACACAAGGCCGAGTCGATAAAAGAGTGAGTCACGAACTTCACCTTTTGATCTTCGTGACACTCACTGATCTCCAACACTGCCTCCATCTCCCTCACCCAGCGGTGAGCGGCAGCAGCATCACCATTGCCATCCAAAGTCGGGGGCTTGCACCTCTGGAATGCCCCGTAACTGCATCCCTTGGTTGTCACCCCTACTACATCATCCTCTTCCTCATCAGATACTACTATCTCAGGATCCGGTCGTTCCTCACCTCCCTTGCTTTCCTTCCCAGTCGACCCTCTCCTGTCCTCCTTCTCCTTTCTCTCCTCGTTCCTCACAGCTCGAATAACATCGATCACTACAGATGGCATAACTGCCTGCAGGACCTAGTGTACCTCATCAGCAATCGCCTCCCTAGCTGAGGCATTCAGGCTGGCATTCTCATTTCCTTCCGTCCGGTCAGGAACCTCAGGGTTCTCATGGGTCATCTCAGCAGCTTTAGCACTGCTCCTGGTCACAAGTAGTCTACCTCTACCTCTAGAAGCTTTAGAAGGTTTCTTCCCAGCCATTCCCTAAGCGCTATAAGATTCAAACACTAACATAGTCATTCAAGGTAATGACTCAGTTTATGTCAAGTATAGTAAGTCCCTAATTACAGTGGCCAGTTGTGATTAGCCACTGACCACACCCCAAGCATTTCCTATCCTGACTTCATCAGTATCTAAATCTACTATAATCACATAAGTCAAATAGCACACGCACATAATACCGGTTAACTTTTAAGAAAAGAAATACCTGATGGCACGGAGCTACTCGGGCTGACATCCCTCTTTCTGTCCTATTTTCAGTTTAAGTTTAGGTTTATTTTGAAAATATTTACCCATTTCACTTAAACTATGGCTCTGATACCAACTTGTAAGGCCCCGATCTCGGAGACCTCACTGTTGGTCATTCACAGCATAAAACATTATATATTACAATTTTAAGCAGCGGAATTTATTTAACAAAAACCATTCATTCCTTACAAACACTATTGTTAAGCAATACATTGTAGTTCATGAGTCACAAAATGATTAGTTGAATGAATTACAAAACAACAGTATTGTCAAAACTTAAATGGATGTCAGTCTTGCCCTGCCGAGTAGCCATCCCAGCGTGCCATCCTCAGCATCGTTTACCTGCCAACTGGAAAATACATAAAAGTCAGCGATGCTGAGTGAGTTCTAGTTTTATAATTAAAATACTTTACTTTTTCAGATCATACTATATTTTCGAACATGCCCACACATTATACGTACATGTAGATAATATCTTTATTATCTTTCATTGCGTTCGTTAGCTTTCATTCATTCATTGTAACTCATCATCATTCATTTATTATCTAGATCCCGTCAGGCTTTACCCTCTTCATGGCACTCGGCCACGATTACGGAGGTCGAATGACGAGGATCCCGTTTTGTACTTTATTATGATATTTCGTTCGTGAGCATACGTCATGCATACATACAGATAATAATAATTATTATTATTATCCTCATCGTTCGTTCAATTCATACTTTTTCCATTACTCTTTCGGTCTTTACATCCGTTCTTACGAGTCTGTTGCGAGAACAAGGCCGCTCACCTCCATATCGACCTCTCACGATCGTATGTTAGCCAAGTCTGTTGCAACCCATGGTTGCTCACCTCAGTGGCAAATCTCAAGATTTGCCTGCTAACCGAGTCTGTTGCAACACAAAGTTGCTCACCTCATTGTCAATCTCAAAGATTGACCCTGTGTGCATCCTTCGGGGTAGCTAACTCGCATCACAGTTGAGCTAACACCTGCCAGGGGTGTGCACCTCCGTACATTTGCTTGCAAGCCATTCGTTCATTTGTTTCCGTTCCACTTTTCCTTTATCATTAATCTTTCGTTTTATTAATGATAATAATCTCTGTCTTGATCATGATCATACCACGTAGAGTCATACAGTATTAATATTAGTAATATTAGTAATAATAACTCTAATCATAACATTATCAATAATAAGGGTCATAATGTCAATCAAACATAATCATATGCATTTAATGAACCTTAGTCAACATTAGTCCAAAACCCTAGCTGCACAAACTTCCACGAAAATTTGCATTTAATTCAAAGTGTTGGGCGCATGAGGACTATTTGGGCACATGAGCCCTGTCTGGGCGTATGACTGCTGTGCAGGCGTCCCACCCCAACACCTAGCAGTTTCTTACTTAGGCGTATGAGCACTATTTAGACTCATTACCCTACACTTAGTTTCAGGCATATTACCCTATACTTAGTTTCTGAGTCATAATTTCGGGCGTAAGAGCACTATTTAGGCATATTACCTTGTAAGTTCTCTAAGGCATAAATTCAGGCGTATTAGTACTGTTCAGGCTCATTGCCCTGTACTTAGATTTCTAAGTTCTAAATTTCAGGCACATAAGCACTGTTGGGGAGCATAAGCCCCAACACTTAAGTTTCTGTCAAGACTCTGGGAGTATGAGGACTGTTCAGGCTTATGAACCTTGTATAGGCGTATTGGCAACCTCTGCACATATTTTTAAGTTATTTCCAGTCCCAAACATTATATCACATAGTTCTAAACATTCACATACTATTCTAAGCATGAACTTAACATAATCATACAATACATTTGCCCAAAACATACCCACCCACATACACATGCACATGAACATACGGGTATAATACCCAATCTCATAAAAACATACGTACATGTATTTTCCAGCCCCAAAATCGTATGAAAACATGTAAAAAGGGGTTCTAGAAACTCTCCTTTGTTGTTCTTCAAGTTTACCCTCTTCACCCGAACTTCTTCCAACGGTTCTAACACCTAGAAATCTTCTAAACACACATTCGAACACATACAAACACACATAAGCATATAACCGAGGCTAAGGCTAGCCAAGAACAACTTAGTTTCACGAATTCTTACCTTGAATTCGAATCCTGCTTGAATCTCCTCCTCAAACCCGAAGCTTTTCTTCTTTCTCTTTCTAAAAGTCGAATGATGGTGTTGTGCAGGGTATAATGGGCAGCCATGCCACCTTTTGTACAAAATAAATACAAACTTTGCACCTTTGACACTTTTCACCCTTCCACTTTTAGTTGACTTTCTTTTCTCTCTTTTTCCTTCTCTTTTATTCTTTTATTTCTTTAAAGTGAAAATACGGGTGTTACATATAAATATATATATATATATTTATACATTTATATATATGTACATATATATATACACACACATATATATATTTATACACACACACACACATATATATATTTGTATATGTATATATACACACACACACATATATATATATATACACACACACATATATATATATATATATATATATACATATATATACACACACACACACATATATTGTAAGATCTAGAAAGAATAGGTCCAGATCAATTTGTATAGGCTTAGAACTTTAATCAATTCTTGTAATAAATGATTGTAACTGATTATCAGTATATATATATATGCATTGAGTATATAGGTTAACCCACATATATATGTGTTGCTTTTTGTGTATGATGATAGGCAAAAACAATATACTTGGAGAATTCCTG
Organism: Flaveria linearis; assembly: GCA_024085815.1. Classification (NCBI taxonomy): domain Eukaryota; kingdom Viridiplantae; phylum Streptophyta; class Magnoliopsida; order Asterales; family Asteraceae; genus Flaveria; species Flaveria linearis. Next base: position 510,860 of record CM044013.1, read on the forward strand.
TAATTGGCCAAGTGTAAGAAACATCTACGGATGAACAATTTTGTTAATCCGTAGATATAATTCTTACAAGACTTCCATGAACATTAGTATTCACATGATCTCAAGATAAGTTGAATTCCTGTGGAAGACAAGTTCCTACGGAAGAACAAGAGTTCCTGCGGAAGACAAGTTTCCTACGGAAGAACAAGAGTTTCTGCGGAAGACAAGTTTCCTATGGAAGACGAAGACACTTGTATGAAATTGACAAATTCAACAAGTCAACAAGTCAACAAGTCAATTTCAAATCCCAAGAGATTTGGTGTTTCCTTAACTGACTCAAAGTGTCTATAAATATGAGTCCTAGGTTTCACATCAAAGAGAACACAATAAGCAATATTACGGTTGTCGAATATCACATCACCTTTCAATCCTAGCAGCCATCAAATCAACAACAACAACAATACGATTCAAGATTCATTGTTCATAGCATTCATAATTATTCTTTTGTAATCATTATTCAATATTAATGAATTACATTTGAACTAATTCTTATGTGCATATTTACTGTGTTTTTATTATTCTGTTCATCATAATTAAATTCAATATTTGATATTAATTATCAATTAAAAACCAATTAAACAACAGTTAATGACTATTACGCATTCATTAACTTATCGTTATTTTAATACTGATAATTCCTAAATTGAGATCCTTGGATTCACAGGTGGTATCAGAGCCAAGTGCTTATTGATTTAGATCAATTGATATATCAGTATTAAAATTGTTTAATTGTCTTTTTAAACAATTAATTCGGTGACTTATCTTTCAGCAATCACTGTCTCATTACTTGATTGATTTATATCTATATTCACATCAATTGAATACTAGATCTGAGTCTTTGATAGATCTGTCTATTTTAACAGTTATAGTTAAATCCATAAAAATTAACTAAAATGAGTATGTTTGGTGGATCATACCAACCCCCAAAGTTGGAAACAAAAGCTGATTTCAAATCCTGGAAAATCAAGTTCAGGAATCATGTGAATTACACTAATTCTAACTTTTGGGAATCTATCACTGAAGGTCCTTATATTCCACCCACACATGGGCCGGATTATGATGACAAGAATCAACCAATCAGCACTAAAGATCTGTCACCAGATGATATCAAAAAGGTCAAATTTGATATCAAAGCATACAGTTTGCTTAGTATGGCTTTACCTGAAGAGATATTGATCAGGTGTGAGAACTACAAAACAACAAATTCCTTGTGGAAGATACTTCATACTCTCTGTGAAGGGAGTGATGAAATCAGAAACATTAGGAAAGACACCCTCATGTCACAATATGAAACCTTTCATCATATTAAGGATGAATAAATTCCTCAACAACTCCACAGATTCATGCAACTGGTGACTCAGATGAATATCTTGGAGTTGAAGTATACTACTGATGAACTAAACTAGAAGATACACCATACTTTGCCTGAAAGTTGGAAGCAAACTGTGTCCATGTTCAAGAACACTATAGATCTTAAGACGACTGGTCTAGACATACTGGTTGCCAAAGTAGAGGCTCTTGAAATGGATGAAAAATCAAGAAACAAGAGTGTGAGAACCCATGTCTCACCTTATCACTTCAAAGAAACAAAAATGCTGGAAGTGCATTTATTTCAAACAATGATAGTGATAACTCTTGTACTTTGAGTGATGATGAAGAGGAAGTTAGTTTCTATGTCACACCCTCAAAATCAACGTGCGGAGTTTTACCGCGAGGCGTGTGAACAAACCAGGATCACAGTCAATAGTTACTCGGAATGACTCTATATGCTACTTTAATGTAAACCAAACCAAAGTTCAAACTTTAAAAGTCATGCGGAAGCGTAAAGTAAATTAAACAACCCAAAACATGTGAAAGTACCATATGGCAAAATAAGTGCCAACCAAGTATTTTAAACCATAAATAAAGACGAGTAATTATGTTGAAGTTTAAATCTCTAAAATGCATGCTGACTCGTGTAGTGCTCCTATCAGCAATTCAGATTAACGACCTGAGAATAGCATACTAAAAGTCAACACATGGTTGGTGAGTTCAAGAGTTTGCGTATAAACATAACAGTTTATCAATAGTGTATAAATAAGCATGTGCATTGTAATAGCTAGCTAGTCCATTAACAAATTGATATTAATACATAGTGATTTCGCAATTGAAGCTGACTGTGTTATGTTTGCCTCCCGTCACGACTTCACCATATCGTGACGAATAATCATAGGACAAATTGCACCCGGTTGTCCTCAAGTCACACAGGTGGGGCTCGTCAGACCCAGTAGTACTACCCAAGTTTCCCCGCTATCCAATATTAACAATTCGAAAGTGTGAGGACTTTATCATGGTAAACAGCACTATATTCATATCGTACACATCTTAAATATAAAAACCGTTGTAAAGTTACCAGTATGCTATCTCCCCAAAGAGATTAAGTAAAACAGTGGGGCATGAACTCACCTGATACACGTGATAGATATCTAGGGCTTAACTTGACAAGAACGAGTGGAAAGACAACCTTTAAAGGTTACCTAGAACACACAAGTACATAAGTACATGTACATACAACAATCTCAAGAGAAACCCTAAGTGTTCTACAAACAAAGAACTCAAGGTTCTATAAAAACAACATACATGTGACCTAGTTGACCCGTTTGACCCGTTGGTGACATTATGTGTTGTAAACCATTTAAACATATATAAGCATATAACATACATGGTTAACATTCCAATGAATCACATTTGATGCTACATTCCCAATACATTGCTTAAATCATCATACTATGCACATATCATACAAGTTATGTAAATTCTTAGCATCTAGCATACTCAGTGTGTTCATAACATAACTAGTGTATCATATAACATGTCAGATCATGCATAACCTACTTAGATGACCTATAGCCATGATTTAGCACATACGGGTCAAAACAGATAATTTATCAAAAAGTCATCCATACTATCCATAACACATGCAAGATGCCCAATGCATGCAACATACATCAATATGCTCAATTCCAGTCCCAAACATGATGTCCTAGTTACTAATCAACATAGCAAAGCATACATGACCATCAAAGTGCATAATTCACCCAATAACCAAATAAACATTCCCTACAACCCAATTAACAGATTCTACCACTTTAGACATCCATAACAATCATTCTAGCATGATCCTAAAGCCATGAATAAGTCCAATTCTCAATATTCAATGATTATCCAAAATAAAGTTTCCCTTTTGGGAAAGTAATACCCAAAAGTAATTTAGCATCCAATTCAACCATAATTTCAACTATTATATACCAAATCAAGTTCATAGAATTCATCCTAACATGCTAATCACTTCCAAAACATCCAAATTCCCAAACATCATACAAAAAGTTTCTACTTTTAGTAAGTCATGATCAACATCACAATTTCATGGATTTTCTTGCACAATTCAATTAAACTAACATCTAAGCATCACATCTAACATCTTTGAATCATCAAATCATGAATTCCAAAAACAAAAAGTTTCCTCTTATGGCAATGTATGAACTAAATGATCAAAACCCTAGATTTCTTGCAAAATCAACATCATTCATCATTCATACAACCTAACTAACATCATATAATCATCTAACAATCATCAATTCCATGTTATCCTCATCAATTTCGAATTAGGGTTTGCCTATAATCAAAGTTCATGATCAATCCACTAAAACATACAATTCATGCATAATCAACGTTAAACAACATTCATACAATCAAACTAACTCATTAACATCATCAAACATCAATTTTCAGCCCCATGAACATCTAATTCGCAGCCTAGGCTTCGGCCATAAAAAGAACACCACAAAACTTGTAAAATTCTTACCTTTAAACGTGTATTATCTTGCAATTGATGATTCTAACTTGTTGTAGAGCTTGCAAACAATCAAAATCGAATGAATGGTGGTTATTCTTGGCTGAAATCGCAGGGAGAAGGGAAGGGGATGGCTGTGCGATCGCAAGGGTGGGAATGGGGGCTAGGGTTTGTTTTTTTTATTATTTAGTTTACACAAATTACCCTTTTTGCCCTTTTAACTTATATTTTATAAAAATTCAGCTTTTAACTTCTTTTTAAAAGTGTTTTTAACTATCTAACAAATATATAAACTAGTAATGACCATTATATATTTTTATCTTTATAAAACATGCAACATACGAATTAACACACGCGTTTCGGCGTTACGCGATAAAATTCCCAAATAGTCTTTAAATCGCGTAAAAACATAAACATTAAGTAATAATCATCTTATCAACTAGATTATTATTAAATTAACATTATTAATTATTTTTAAGTCACCAACGTCAAACGACAACTAATGTGTGCTTACATCACGTGTATGCAAAACTTAACGGAACTAACAGAGTTTGGTAACTGAAAATCACCGGATGTCACATTATCCCCATGTTGAAAGAATTTTCGTCCCAAAAATTGCGTTACATGGTGAGAGTGTTCCATCACACGGTGAGAGTGCTCCGTCACTGGTCTACTGCATTGGCACACAGAAATCGAAATCGAGTGAGTTTTGGATGATTTGTCACATCATCCCCATGTTAAAGAAATTTCGTCCCGAAATTTAAATCAATACCTTTGTCTGCAGGCATTGTCTCGAACAGTTGAGGGTACTTAAGCTTCATTTGATCCTCACGTTCCCACGTGAATTCCGGTCCACGTCGCGAGTTCCAACGAATTTTGACTATAGGTATTTTGCTCTGCTTAAGTGTTTTCACCTCACGATCCATCACCTCGACGGGTTCTTCAATAAAGCGCAATTGGTTATCCACTTGAACGTCTTCTAGTGGCACAATTAGTGTCTCGTCAGATAGACACTTCTTCAGATTGGAAACGTGAAACACGTTGTGGACTCCACTTAATGAATCGGGTAAAGCTAGTCGATAGGCCACCGGACCTATTCTTTCCAGTATCTCAAATGGTCCAACATACCTCGAATTCAGCTTTCCTCGCTTGCCAAACCGAACTATGCCTTTCCACGGTGAGACTTTCAATAACACTTTGTCGCCAATTTGGAATTCTAGAGGTTTCCGTCTCTTGTCAGCATAACTTTTCTGTCTATCTCTTGCTGCTGTCACACGGTTCCGTATCTGCACGATCTTCTCAGTTGTTTCATGAATGAGTTCGGGACCCGTTAGTTGACTATCACCAGTTTCAGCCCAGCAAACCGGTGATCTACACTTTCTCCCATACAAAGCCTCGAAAGGTGCTGCCTGTATGCTAGTGTGATAACTGTTATTATAGGAAAATTCCACCAAAGGTAGGTGAACTTCCCAGTTGTTCCCGAAATCAATCACACAAGCACGTAGCATATCCTCCAAAGTCTGTATGGTACGCTCACTCTGTCCGTCGGTTTGTGGATGATAAGCAGTACTCATATCTAATCGTGTACCCAGAGATTTCTGCAGTGACTGCCAGAAGTGTGATGTGAAGCGAGCATCGCAATCAGAGATAATTGAGATTGGTACACCGTGTCTCGAAATGATCTCCTTAAGATACAATCGGGTTAGCTTCTCCATCTTATCCGTTTCCTTAATTGCAAGGAAGTGAGCGGACTTGGTCAACCGATCCATAATAACTCAGATTGTGTCACAACCAGTATTAGTCCGGGGTAGTTTAGTGATAAAATCCATGGAAATTTGTTCCCATTTCCACATCGGTATCTCGGGTTGTTGTAACAGTCCAGATGGTTTTTGGTATTCCACTTTGACTTTTGAGCAGGTCAAACACTTGCTCACATACGTAGCTACATCTGCCTTCATGTTAGGCCACCAATAGTGCGCCTTTAGATCATGATACATCTTGTCAGATCCAGGATGTATAGAGTATTTAGACTTGTGTGCCTCGCTCATAACCAAATCCCTCAGATTTCCATATACAGGCACCCAAAGTCTATCCATGAAGTACCGAATTCCATCTTCTTTCTCTACCAATTGTTTATCCATTCCCCGTAATGACTCAGAAACAATGTTTTCCTCTTTCAAGGCTTCTATTTGTGCTTCCTTAACTTGTTCAGGCAAATGGGTACTGATCGTGAGTTGCAAGGCTCGCACCCGCCTGGGTTTAACTATTTCTTTTCGGCTTAAGGCATCGGCAACTACGTTCGCCTTTCTAGGATGGTACATGATAGCGCAATCATAATCGTTCAAAAGTTCCACCCAACGCTGCTGCCTCATATTCAACTCTTTTTGCTCAAAGATGTGCTGAAGACTCTTGTGATCGGTGTAGATAGTGCATTTGGTACCGTACAAGTAATGTCTCCAAATCTTTAAGGCAAAAACTACTGCACCCAACTCCAGATCATGGGTAGTATAATTCTTCTCGTGAACCTTTAGTTGTCTAGAGGCGTAGGCTATCACCTTATCGCGTTGCATCAGAACACAACCCAATCCTTGAATGTATGCGTCACAATACACCACGAAATCATCTGTCCCCTCTGGCAGTGCCAATATCGGTGCACTACAGAGTTTCTGTTTCAATAGCTGAAAAGCCGCCTCTTGACTTTCTCCCCATTTGTATGTCGTTCCTTTGTGAGTCAAAGCGGTGAGTGGTTATGCAATCTTAGAGAATCCCTCTATGAATCGTCGGTAATACCCCGCTAATCCCAGAAATTGTCGTATCTCACTAGGTGTTTTAGGTATAGCCCAATTCTTTATTGCCACAATCTTGGCAGGATCAACATGTATACCCTTCTCATTAACAATATGACCTAGGAATTGTACTTCGCATATCCAAAAGTCACACTTAGAGAATTTGGCGTACAGTTGCTCATTTTTCAATAATTCCAAGATTAATCGTTGATGCTCTTCATGGTCCTCCTTGGTCTTAGAGTATATCAGTATGTCATCGATAAACACAATAACAAACTGATCAAGATAGGGTTTGCACACGCGATTCATGAGATCCATGAACACCGCAGGTGTATTAGTTAACCCAAAAGGCATGACCAAGAACTCGTAATGACCATAACGAGTACGGAATGCGGTTTTGGAGATGTCTTCCTCACAGACTATGAGTTGATGATAACCAGACCTCAAGTTGATCTTCGAATAATAGCTGGATCCCTGAAGCTGATCAAATAAGTCGTCGATGCGAGGTAAAGGGTATCAGTTCTTGACTGTGACTTTGTTTAACTCTCTATAATCGATGCACATTCGAAACGTGCCATCTTTCTTCTTAACAAAGAGAACAGGGGCTCCCCAAGGTGATGAGCTAGGTCGAATAAAGCCCTTATCTAAAAGCTCCTGAAGTTATGATGACAACTCCTGTAGTTCGTTCGGTGCTAATCGATAAGGTGCTCTAGCAATCGGGGCTGCACCGGGAGTCAGTTCAATTTAGAATTCCACTTGACGATGAGGTGGTAGTCCAGGAAGATCCTCTGGAAACACCTCTGGAAAATCACGTACCACGGGGATGTCCTCTATTTTCTTTTCCTCTGGCTGCTTATCGGTGACGAGTGCCAGAATAGCCAAACGACCTTTTCGCAGCAACTTCTGTGTTTTCATGTAGGAGATAATGCCCATCACTGCACCACTCCTATCACCTCGGACTGTGAGAATTTCATCACCAACAGGAATTCGTATGATCTTCTCGTGACATATGACCTCCGCTTGCTTATTTGAGAGCCAATCCATGCCTACCACAACGTCAAAACTTCTTAGTGTAACATGCATAAGATCTATAGCGAAAGTATGACTAGCGAGTTCTATTTTACAATTTCTAAGGATGTGTGTCACATGGATCTGTTTACCGTCAGCCAATTCTACGGTATATTTGGATTCTAAGGCAGAAGGGGTATCACTTAGGAGACTACAAAACTTAAAGGATATGAAACTCCTATCAGCTCCAGTATCAAACAATACTGTAGCGAAACATCCATTAACAGAAAACCTACCAGTAACAATAGTAGGGTCATTTAGAGCCTCACCTGAGCCAATGACGAAGGCTCTCCCCTTGGCTCCATTATTATTACCACCGTTACCAATGCCGTTCCCATCTTTGTTGTTGTTGTTACCTTGGTTGTTGTTGTTTTGGCCATTGCCATTACCGTTCTTCCTTAACTGTGGGCAGTTTTGCTTGTAGTGCCCCTCCTTTTCGCACTCGAAACAACCCTTTGGAGTCTCCTGAGGTTATTGTGGTTTCCTTACCATCTCACCACGGCAATCCTTAGCCAAGTGTCCCATTTTACCACACCGCTGACACTTGTAGTTGTCACATCTCCCAACGTGATGATAGTTGCACCGCGGGCACATCGACTGTTTACCACCATAGCCGCTAGGTCCTTGATTGTTCGAGGTTGTCTGGTTGAAATTATGATTGTTGTCAAATCTTCTTTGTTGCTGTTGTGGTTGTTGTTGTTGAGGTTGGTGTTGACCGCCGGATGATGATGCTCTATTGTTGTTGGTGGTGTTGGTGTTGTTGGAGGCATCCCACTTCCTTTTGTTGTCAGGCACGCTTGCAGTAGCGCCCGTTTTGGCACCGTCCTTGTTCCACAGCTTCATCAGTCAATTTGTGGGCTAGTCGGATAGCTTGTTGTATAGTGGCGGGGTTAGAGGAAGTCACCATGCTCCTAATTTCGGGCGCCAAACCCCGAATGTAGTGTTCTACTCGTTTGTGCATCTCGTTCACCATCCCTGGACATAGGGTGGCCAGCTCATGGGTCTTGTGGTATAAGCCTCGATCTCTGAACCTTGCATTTTCAACTGCCAAAATTCCATCTCCAGCTTTTGGACTTCGCTTCGAGGACAGTATTCCTCGGTCATCATCTCTTTAAACTCATTGCACGGGAGCTCATTTTCCATGGCTTGCCTTAGCATTTGCACCTGAGCATTCCACCAAGACAGTGCAGCACCATCCAACGTCCCGGTTGCGTATTTCACTTGGTCAGCAGGTGGACAGTTACACTTTGAGAAAACGGACACCGTCTTCTCAAACCACCTTACCAACCCTATAGCTCCCTCGGTTCCACTGTAGGTGTGAGGTTTGCAGTCCATGAAGGACTTGTAGGTACATGCTGGCGGTCCTGCTTTAACATGATAAATATTGATCAGATGTCTTATTTGATTAACTAGAGTATTTGACAAACTTTTCCATTATCGTTTACCTGCGGCCTGTCCTACTTGGACAGCAGCTACTGCCGCCTGGACTTGTGCATTTATTAAGGCAGCCAATTCCGCAGGAGTCATATTAATTGTACCGGCGCCTTGGCCACCGGCACCTTGGTCACCGGCACCTTGGTCACCGGCACCTCGTCCGCGCCCGCGTCCTCGGCCACGTCCACGTCCACGTCCTCGGGCGTCCATTATTCACTTTACATTCACATACACAATAATGAGTAATGAATCAATCGAACAAAAACCGCTGTTTTGATGTTACTCATTGAAGTATAGTAAACAATAAGAAAGTATTGAATCATCACCACCACAATATTTATAACAAAAATAATAACCAAGGGTAAATAAATTGCAAATGAGTCACAAATTATTTATCAATGTCAAAATTTGAGTTTGTTGTTCGGGTGGGGAAACAACTCTTCCCACATAGGTTCCAAAATAAAGAAACGCTACATAGTCCAAGTCGTTTAAAGGAAATGAAATAAAATCAATCAACTATGTCTGAATTGTCACTATCTTCTTCCATCTCCGCTGGTTCTTCCTCAGGTTCTTCCTCAGGTTCCTCTTCGGGTTCCTCCTCCTCCTTGGGGGCCTCCACCGGAGCAGGGGCTAAGGCTATCTGAAGTGCCGCCAACTGGGCCTCTAAAGCAGCGATCCTGATGTCGGTTGCTTCATCGTGCTGTTCCCGTGCGCTCACGCGTCCACTCAGCGTCTGGTAACCATCCCGCATTTGGTAACACCCCTCCAAGGTTTTACCATGATGCTCTTCGAGTTCGTCCAGTTGATGTCGCAGTGTGTGCACTTCGTGCTGTAGCGTACAGACATCGCTAGTGAGTCGCCGGACCCGGTGTTGCTTCGTGTCCAGTGCTGCTACCAATGCAGCAATAACCTGCTCGTTGGACTGTGCCGTCCGCAGGAGTGTAGGTAGTGGTTGCTCTGTGCTGGTCCTAGTTCGGGGTCTTGATGTAGGCACACGTTCCCTGTACATGAGGTGATCCACAAACTCAGGGTAGAAACTCCAGTCTCGTGGAGGGTCACGTTCGGGTGGCACAAATGGTTGATCCCAGTCGAACTCACCTCGTGGATAGTCCAAACGAGGCTTGTCCAGTCCATCGTCAGGTACCGGTCCAGGAGGTGGGGACTCAGGTCGTGTGGGTGATGCTGGTCGCTTACCACGTGCTCTCGAGGAAGATGCCATGCTGTAGAGAGTGTGATTTGTGTATGCCAATGAGTATACAGTAGAAAAATCAGGAACAAGTAACTAACTAACTGTGTGCGGTTATAGTCTAGTGTGTATGCAACCTAGTTCTCTATAACAATGGCTCTGATACCAATCTGTAACACCCGGCCTCTCACACCAACAAGATTGTCCGCTTCGCCCACGAGGAGCTCACGGATTTGCTTTTGGTTGCCCGGGTGAAAACTTCCCAGGGAGGTCACCCATCCCTGGATTGCTCCCACCTGAGCACGCTTAACTATGGAGTTCTCCTCTCATCCACAGCCAATACGCCCAAAACGCGTTGTTGATATTAGAGGCCAGACATTCCTTATGAACCAGGAATCTCTCCTGTCCACGGCCGATGTGGGATATGTGTAGGGTGTCACAAGCACCCCCTGTTTCGACTCATCGTCCTCGATGAGCCGAGAAGTCACCATCCTTGGTGAGGTCTATCCCACACCCCGAACGGCACAGGAGTGGCTCTGATACCAATCTGTCACACCCTCAAAATCCACGTGCGGAGTTTACCGCGAGGCGTGTGACCAAACCAGGATCACAGTCAATAGTTACTCGGAACGACTCTATATGCTACTTTAACGTAAACCAAACCAAAGTTCAAACTTTAAAAGTCATGCGGAAGTGTAAAGTAAATTAAACAACCCAAACATGTGAAAGTACCATATGGCAAAACAAGTGCCAACCAAGTATTTTAAACCATAAATAAAGGACGAGTAATTATGTTGATGTTTAAATCTCTAAAATGCATGCTGACTCGTGTAGTGCTCCTATCAGCAATTCAGATTAACGACCTGAGAATAGCATACTAAAAGTCAACACATGGTTGGTGAGTTCAAGAGTTTGCGTATAAATATAACAGTTTATCAATAGTGTATAAATAAGCATGTGCATTGTAATAGCTAGCTAGTCCATTAACAAATTGATATTAATACATAGTGATTTCGCAATTGAAGCTGACTGTGTTATGTTTGCCTCCCGTCACGACTTCACCATATTGTGACGAATAATCATAGGACAAATTGCACCCGTTGACCTCGAGTCACACAGGTGGGGCTCGTCAGACCCAGTAGTACTACCCAAGTTTCCCCGCTATCCAATATTAACAATTCGAAAGTGTGAGGACTTTATCATGGTAAACATCACTATATTCATATCGTACACATCTTAAATATAAAAAGCGTTGTAAAGTTACCAGTATGCTATCTCCCCCAAAAGAGATTAAGTAAAACAGTGGGGCATGAACTCACCTGATACGCGTGATAGATATCTAGGGCTTAACTTGACAAGAACGAGTGGAAAGACAACCTTCAAAGGTTACCTAGAACACACAAGTACATAAGTACATGTACGCATAACAATCTCAAGAGAAACCCTAAGTGTTCTACAAACAAAGAACTCAAGGTTCTATAAAAACAACATACATGTGACCTAGTTGACCCGTTTGACCCGTTGGTGACATTATGTGTTGTAAACCATTTAAACATATATAAGCATATAGCATACATGGTTAACATTCCAATGAATCACATTTGATGCTACATTCCCAATACATTGCTTAAATCATCATACTATGCACATATCATACAAGTTATGTAAATTCTTAGCATCTAGCATACTCAGTGTGTTCATAACATAACTAGTGTATCATATAACATGTTAGATCATGCATAACCTACTTAGATGACCTATAGCCATGATTTAGCACATACGGGTCAAAACAGATAATTTATCAAAAAGTCATCCATACTATCCACAACACATGCAAGATGCCCAATGCATGCAACATACATCAATATGCTCAATTCCAGTCCCAAACATGATGTCCTAGTTACTAATCAACATAGCAAAGCATACATGACCATCAAAGTGCATAATTCACCCAATAACCAAATAAACATTCCCTACAACCCAATTAACAGATTCTACCACTTTAGACATCCATAACAATCATTCTAGCATGATCCTAAAGCCATGAATAAGTCCAATTCTCAATATTCAATGATTATCCAAAATAAAGTTTCCCTTTTAAAGTTTCCCTTTTGGGAAAGTAATACCCAAAAGTAATTTAGCATCCAATTCAACCATAATTTCAACTATTATATGCCAAATCAAGTTCATAGAATTCATCCTAACATGCTAATCACTTCCAAAACATCCAAATTCCCAAACATCATACAAAAAGTTTCTACTTTTAGTAAGTCATGATCAACATCACAATTTCATGGATTTTCTTGCACAATTCAATTAAACTAACATCTAAGCATCACATCTAACATCTTTGAATCATCAAATCATGAATTCCAAAAACAAAAAGTTTCCTCTTATGGCAATGTATGAACTAAATGATCAAAACCCTAGATTTCTTGCAAAATCAACATCATTCATCATTCATACAACCTAACTAACATCATATAATCATCTAACAATCATCAATTCCATGTTAATTATCATCAATTTCGAATTAGGGTTTGCCTATAATCAAAGTTCATGATCAATCCACTAAAACATACAATTCATGCATAATCAACGTTAAACAACATTCATACAATCAAACTAACTCATTAACATCATCAAAACATCAATTTTCAGCCCCATGAACATCTAATTCGCAGCCTAGGCTTCGGCCATATCAAGAACACCACAAAACTTGTAAAATTCTTACCTTTAAACGTGTATTATCTTGCAATTGATTATTCTAGCTTGTTGTAGAGCTTGCAAACAATCAAAATCGAATGAATGGTGGTTGTTCTTGGCTGAAATCACAGGGAGAAGGGAAGGGGATGGCTGTGCGATCGCAAGGGTGGGAGTGGGGGCTAGGGTTGGTTTTTTATATTATTTAGTTTACACAAATTACCCTTTTTGCCCTTTTAACTTATATTTTATAAAAATTCAGCTTTTAACTTCTTTTAAAAGTGTTTTTAAGTATCTAACAAATATATAAACTAGTAATGACCATTATATATTTTTATCTTTATAAAACACGCAACATACGAATTAACACACGCGTTTCCGCGTTACGCGATAAATTTCCCAAATAGTCTTTAAATCGCGTAAAAACATAAACATTAAGTAATAATCATCTTATCAACTAGATTATTATTAAATTAACATTATTAATTATTTTTAAGTCACCAACGTCAAATGACAACTAGTGTGTGCTTACGTCACGTGTATGCAAAACTTAACGGAACTAACAGAGTTTGGTAACGGAAAATTACCGGATGTCACATTCTATGCTACTAAACCCTCAAAGAAATCATCTAAAAGTAAAAATGGTAAATATAAAGGAAGAACTGCTGATAGAAGAGATACAACTGCAGCCACAACTAAGTCTTCACAACAGAACAATCAATCAAAACCAATCACCGTGATATTGGATTCTGAAGAACAAAAAGCAGCCTTTGCAGCTTTTAGTTAAAGTTTTCAAGCATACTTGGGAAGCTCTCTAACTTCAAAAAATATCTGTTAGTAAGACTTAGAAGAACTACATCCTGATGTAGTTGAGGAGATGGATCTCCAATGGCAGATGGCAATGATTGCATATAGAGCCAAGCAATATCTCAGAAGAAACAAAAACTTGGTTGCAGCCAGCAAAACATCAAAGGTTGCTGTTGACAAGTCAAAGGTAAGATGCTTCAAGTGCAATCTCTATGGACATTTCTCTAGAGAATGTAATCAACACTCAAATCTGGAGATAAGACAACTTCAGCAGCATCAGCAGCATCAGTAGTATCAGCTAAACCTCATCAGCAATCAACCTCTCAAAGATCTCTGCTCAGACAACCTCAGCTGACAAATACATCCCCACAAGCCACAAATGAATCAGCAGGACCAAGTAACTCAAAGGAGTCGGGGCTGATCATACTTCAAGATGGAACATGTGACTGGAGTATGTATGAAAAGGAAGTCTTGGAAGAGAATCAAGCATTGATGGCTCATATGGAAAACAAAGTTCCTCCAATGGCCAGAGATGTAAGAGAAAGGTTATGTTCATCAATATGTGTTGAGGAAGTTGAACGATCTAGAGACCATGCTCAACAGTTGGCTGATAAAGTAAAGGAAACTATGATTTTAAATGAATCCTATGTTAGAGAACATAAATTATATCAAATTAAAATTAACTCTTTGCAAAAAGATTTAGAAAAATTTGTTTCTGAAAACTACAGCCTAAAAGCCCAAGTTAAGCATCTGACCACTTCCTTAACCAAATCCATGACTGATCATGCATCAACAGAAGTGAAACTTTAGCAGTTTGAACTTTCATCTCAGCAATATGAGAAGTTGTTAAACTCTCATATTAAATCAAAGAACATGTATGGGTTGGGATATAATGCAGTTGCACCACCAATAAATGATAATTACACAACTCTACCTGAAACAATGACCAACATATTGTCAAATCATTTTGTGCCAAGCACCAATCTTGAAACAAAAACAAGTCAGATCAACAATAACAATGAAGCTGAGGTGAGTGAAACTGAGTCTTCTGAATCAGATCTTTTAAAACATAATGACTCAGAAATAGACTATGATAAATGTGATGACTTGGATGATTCTGTTGAACATGATGATGATCAACTAAATATTGGTAAGAATGTTCATGTTGAAACTGGTCTTCCAAAAGTATTTGAATCAAAGCTGCAATATCCTCCAAAACAAAGAAACATGTTGAAGACTATCTGCAAGTGGATTGCTGAACTAAATGAAGGTCTTCAAGAACTGAATCTTCATAAAAGTTCATCATCAAAGGAAGTTGCTAACTGCGGATCAAGTAAGGAGGTACCTTTATCCCATGCAGATAAAGGTAAGAAGAAACAAGCATCAACTAAACATAAGAAAAATTCTTTAGTTGAAGATATACGGAAGGCAAAATCTACTGAATCCGTAGAACATCTGCGGAAGACTAAGCTGAATCTTCGAATGAGGCATCGAAAAGAACTGCCAACAAATATGCTCAGAAAATGTTGGATCTCAAGCAACAAAGGTCAGCTAAAGTTAAACAAGAATCAATTGATGGTGCTCCTAGCAAAAGCAAGGAAAAATCAAGTGATCCATTGAAAAGGAGTTGAAGTCCCACAAGCTGAATAAGAAAAAGAAGTTACCTGAGTCTGAAGAAAAATCAGAGGAAAAATATTGCAAATGGTGTGATATGAAAAATCACAATATGGATGACTGTTACTTCAGCAGTTACTATTCCATATGCAATATGAACAATCACATGACTTCTGATTGCTACTTCAACAAACATTGTGTAATTTGCAACAAAAATAATCATTCAACTCAGGAATGTTATTTTAACAAAAAGAACAAGACAAAGAGCTTAAAGAAGTCAAATACTGAAGTGTTTGAATCAGATTCTCAATCTTCTGAAAGTCAAACAGGCTCAAAGTCCAAGAAAGTACAACAAAAACAAAAGTCTGAATAGAAATCATCTGCTGAGGAGAAACTTTTGAAGAAAAGATTAGCAAGTCAATCCAAAACACCTCATAAAAAGGTGGATTTGACAGACAAGAAGTCAAGGGTGTGTGATAGTTTCTTTGATAATTTTGAAAAGGGAACTCCTGTGACTCGATCAAAATTGAAAGATGATGAAACTTTTAGAAATTCTGGGTCAACTTCAAAATCAAAATATCAACCAAAGAAAGATAAGGTAAAGGAAGAATCAATTAAGAAAGAAGACTCCAAAACATCTGCCTCATCTTTAACAGAATCATCCTCACCACCATCAAATCAAAATGAATCAATTAGGCCTGAAATTAATACTGAAACTTCAAGACTGATTCATGAAGGAGTAACAATTTTAGACATTGCAGGCAAACCCAAGACAATTAAGGCTTGGGTTGTAAATTCTAATTGATTTCTTTATTTGTGCAGGAACAATCATGGAGAGCTGACAACAAGTGGTATGTTGACAGTGGTTGTTCCAGGCATATGACAGGAAACTGTTCTCTTCTCCATGACTTTAAACATAAACATGCCTCATATGTGGCATTTAGTGGGGATAAGAAGGGAGGTAAAATAGTTGGTGAAGAAATGGTAACCAATGGTGTCTTAACATTTGAGAAAGTGAATTATTGTGAAAATTTGCAGTACAATTTACTAAGTGTATCTCAAATTTGTGATAAAAAATACATAACATTATTTGATGACACTAATTGTTACATTCTTAAGCCAGGTTTTTTAGTTCCAGAAGAATGTTTCCTTCTTAAAGCATCAAGAAAAGGAAACACATATGTTTTGGATATGAACAACACAACACTCACAAGTCATGAAACATGTCTGTTATCCAAGTCCTCTGAAGATGAATCTCAATTATGGCATAGAAGACTTGTTCATTTCAACTTGAAGAATATGAACAAATTGGTGAAAAATGACTTAGTTATTGGTATGCCAAAGAAAGAGTTTTATTGTTCAAATCATTGTTCTTCATGTTACAAAGGAAAACAACATAGAGTGTCTCATAAATCCAAAACTATCAATACTAACACTGCACCACTCAAATTGCTTCACATGGACCTTTTTGGTCCAACCAATGTGATAAGCATTGGAAAAAGGCAATATTGTTTAGTAATAGTGGATGATTTCACTAGATTTACCTGGGTCTTTTTCTTAAAACAAAAGAGTGAAACATATGAAACATTAATGGACTTTGTGATCAAGATTGAGAATCAACTTGATCTAAAAGTTAAGATTTTCAGGAGTGACAATAGGACTGAATTTGTTAATGTTGATCTAGATTCCTTTTTCAGGAATAAAGGTATTGCAAGGCAATTTAGTGCACCATGAACTCCTCAACAAAATGGAGTTGCTGAAAGAAGGAATAGAACTCTCATTGAAGCAGCTAGAACAATGCTAGCTGACTCTCAGTTGCCCATCACATTCTGGGCAGAAGCTGTGAACACAACATGCAATGTTCAAAACAAGAATTTAATTATCAAAGAACATAACAAAACTCCTTATGAGCTCTTATTCAAAAGAAAACCCTTTATAGGATATCTTAGAGCTTTTGGGTGTCATGTATCTGTGTTAAACACTAAAGAACAATTGGGAAAATTTTCTGAGAAAGCCTATGATGGTTTCTTTGTTGGATATTCTTCCACATCTAAATCATATAGGATTTACATTCCAGAACATAACATTGTTGAAGAAATCCCTAATGTTTCATTTGATGAATCCATATTTACCACAACTGTAAAAGGATCATCTTGGTTATTTGATATAGATGCATTAACAGAGCCATTTAACACTGGATATTTAATCAATGCAGGTTCTGCTGATACATGTTATCCATTGGTTCCTCCATATTTGAATGAAGTATCACTATCAGTTGATCCTCCAAGACCACAAGTCTCAAATATCCTGCATCAAGAATCAAATAATCTGTCAAGTCAGCAAAATGAAGATACATCCGGAGATGCTAATCCTTCATCCGCAGTTCATGAACATGCATCCGCAGATGATCATCCTTCATCCAGATATATAAATAATACTTCAGCAGATGCTCCTACCTGTGGAGAGGATGTGCATACACAAAACTTGTCAGCAGGTCAACAAACTCAATCCGTAGATGTTGCTATAACTCCTGGTGCTGCAAAGAGCTCCCGCTTTTTCGCAGGGTCCAGGGAGGGTCCGTCCTATTTAAGGGAAGATGTATGCGGTCTTTCCCCACATTTTGTGGGGAGGCCGTTTCCACGGATCGAACCTGAGACCTTCGGTCTTTCCCCCACATTTTGTTGCTGTAACTCCTACGGATGAATAAAACACTTCCATAGAAGTTCCTGCGGAAGACTGCCGTGATGCAGCTGAAGTACCAAATGATCCTGTTGAACCTGAAGAACACTTTGATTACTTCATAGACTCATCATCACAGCTAAATCCCTCTGATCCAATGGATTTGACGAATTTAGAATCAACCATCCCAGTTGATGATATTTCAACTACCAGAATTCATAAGTCTCATCCATCAGATAATATCATAGGAGACCTGAATACAAGAACTACAAGAAGCAAAGGGGGAGTGGCAAACATTTGCTTGTTCACTTGCTTTTTATCTCAAGTTGTTCCTCCAAACATAACAGTTGCTCTAAAGGATAATAGCTGGATTGAAGCTATGCAAGAAGAACTCCAACAGTTCAGAAAACAAAAGGTCTGGAATCTTGTTGATTTGCCTAAAGGTCAGCATCCAATTGGAACAAGGTGGCTTTTCAAAAACAAGCTGGATGACAGAGGTATAGTTGTGAGAAACAAATCTAGACTGATTGCTCAAGGATATACACAAGAAGAAGGAATAGACTATGATGAAGTTTTTGCTCCTGTTGCAAGAATTAAAGCAATTAGAGTATTTCTAGCGTATGCTTCATATAAGAAGTTCACTGTGTATCAAATGGATGTCAAATGTGCTTTCCTTTATGGAGAAATTGATGAAGAAGTCTATGTGGCTCAACCCCCTAGCTTTGAGGATCCTGACTACCCACATAGAGTGTACAAGCTAGACAAAGGTTTGTATGGGCTTCATCAGGCACCAAAAAGTGGTATGAAACATTATCATCTTTCTTGCTGAAACATAGCTACAAAAGAGGGACTATTGATCAGACTCTCATTCTCAAACAAGAACATCAAGATCTTTTGGTGGTTCAAATATATGTAGATGACATCATATTTGGATCAACCAACAAGATGCTTTGTGAGAGTTTTGTAGAGTTAATGAAATCTGAGTTTCAGATGAGCTCAATGGGAGAATTGACTTTCTTCCTTGGTCTACAGGTTCATCAGAAAACCGATGGCATTTTTATCAATCAAGAAAAGTACATACATCAAATTTTAAAGAAGTACAATCTTGCTGATACATATTCATGCAAAACTCCTGCTTCAATAATAGAAAAGATTATGCCTGATGTTGCTGGAAAATCTGTTGATCAGAGATTGTATCTATCTATGATCGGATCCCTTATGTATTTAACTGCCAGTAGGCCTGACATAATGTTTGCTGTGTGTGTTTGTGCCAGGTATCAATCTGATCGAAAGGAGTCTCATCTGAATGTTGTCAAGAGAATTTTCAGATATCTGAAAGGAAAACCAGCTCTAGGACTGTGGTATCCAAAAGATGGAGATTTCAGTCTCTACTAATACTCAGATAGTGACTTTGGAGGATGCAACAACAACAGAAAATCCACAACTGGTGGATGTCGATTTTTAGGATCAAGGCTTGTTTCATGGCAGTGCAAGAAGCATACTAATGTGTCTGTATCCATAGCTAAGGCTGAGTACATAGCTGCTTCAGCTGGTTGCTCTCAAGTACTTTGGTTGCAAAACCAATTACTTGATTATGGTTACAATGTCCTTCAAACACCAATTCATATTGATAATTCAACTGCTATGTTTATCATAATTCAACTGCTATGTTTATCACTGCTAACCCAGTTCAACATAGCAAAACAAAGCATATTAAAATGAGATATCATTTTCTGAAGGATTGCTCAGAAAATGAATTAATCAAGTTAATCAAAGTGGATACAACAAATCAGCTTGCTGACTTATTCACTAAATCATTTGATTCAGTTAGATTTAATTTTCTAATTGAGTCTTTGGGTATGATTAACTTATATTAACTCATTAAAAGAAAAGCATGTGACTGTCCTTGTAAATAGTAATCTATAAAATCCAAAAACATTCAGAAAACAATATAAAAATACAAAAATATAGTCTTTATGTATTGTGTCTTTTGTTTCAGCATGTCATATATTTGGGAGATGATAGTACACTATGCCTTTGCTTTCTTCCTGAAATCAACTAACTTTACATATGATAAAAAACATTCTGATATGTGAGTAGATTCATCTTGAGTGGAAACTACACTAAGAGCATGCCAAACATAATGAAAAGGAAACTGTTTATAGGAACTCCATTTTGAAGATCAAGCAAGTGAGTCTTATCCTGATGTGATCAAATCACTCACCCAAACACACTATGTAAAACACTTTATAATCCTCTATCTTTGCAAAATCATATTCCCTCTGTTTTGTGTGAATAAAGACCCGAGTCTATGATTTAGAATATGATCTTCATCCTCTCTCTGTTTTGTGTAAACAAAGACCTGAGTTGAAAGCACCTTTGTTTTGTGAAAGTAAAGACCTGGTGACCTTATGAGGATCATATCTCAGCCCTCAAAAGAATCCATTGTGATCAACTGTATATTATCCAAAAATAGCTTTAACAACAAAGCATTTATGAGACTGCAAAACTGTCTCAAGATAGAGCTTATAACTTAATGTACATAGTTTCAAAGTATGAAAAAGTGATGCTTTGACTCACTAACGGAGGACAAACTCTAATGAGAATTGAATGTGGTATACATGATAGTTACTCATTAACAAATCTCAAAACATGATAAATAGCATGCCTAGTTGATACATTGCTCTTGTATGAATTTAAGTGGATCTATATACTTACAATCAGATGTTGGATCAGATCATGTGTCATCCAAATAATCAACATGAGAAGGAGTTTGGTATGATAGTATGATCCCTTTATATATATGCATGCTTGTATCCTTTAACTCTAAGTGTTTGATTTTTATTCTTAAATGATTACATCACCTTTGGACTGTCATATGCCTTTCATGCTAATTTCCAACATAAATTTATGATAAACGAAACAGCTTATCATTAATCACAAATTTAGGGGGAGTAAGTAATGCATGAAAAAAACAATAAAATCTGAATTCAAAAAGATCTTTGAAGGAATTAGAACTTGAGCACTAACTTAGCTGCAGGATATAGGAAGTGTTTCAATCTTCTTGTACTCAATTGTCATGCAAACAAAGTCTATAAGGTCCAACAGTAATAATTAGTTCTATCACCTGACTAGAATCACACATTTGAAATTTTAGCATCAGTAGAAAGCAACAGTGAAATTTCAGCATCAGCAGAAGCAACAGCGAAATTTCAGCGTCAGCAGAAGCAACAGTAAAAATGTTAAATTATGATCGTCCGTATAATTGGTAAACTACGAATGTGTTGATAATTTTGAAAGTATATCCATGTTCATAGAGTTATATACTTGATCTACATTTATCTAAAATGTTGTTCTACTTCAGATGTTAAGGCATCCGTAGATGTTATGGTTGTGTTCTACGGAAGACATGAAATCTATAGAATAAATGAATGCAACGGAAAGGGGTTAAAGGAAGTGGGACCCACATAATTAATAAATAAAATTAATGTGTCCGCTTATAAATGAGGTTTTTGAATTTAAGAATTCATTAATCACTTTTCAGAGCATTTTTTAGACCTAAAAAAACGCACTCCCTTTTCCCCATTCCACAAACATTCAAAATTACCAACTCAAAACCTCAAAACAAACACGTAATCTTGATCACATACTATTGTTTTGAAGGTAAATCATGTCATAATCATCAATAATGAACTGTTTGATTCATGATTATCTTTAACACTGTTCCTATTCATGTCTGCACCACCGATACTAACATACTCCTCATTGTTCTTATGTACAGATAACGAATAGGTTTGCGAAAGAGCACAACGTGTGCGCATTCCTAAATGCTGATGATCCTACATCAAAAGGATGTCGAGATATCATCAGATATCTTCGACGGTCCAGGATTTTCTATGCCCTGATGGCAGAGCCTGTGATTCATCAAGCTCATATAGTGGATTTCTGGAATTCAGCTCGAATAGAGCAAGATGGAGAAGAGGAGGTGATAGTTTCTGAAATCCGAACTGAAAGACTACGGATTAATGAACAAACTATCAGAAGGTCACTTGAGCTGGGTGAACGAGAGGTTGATCACCCAGATGTGTTTGAAAACGATTACATAGAGAAGGTTTTCTACCTGATGGGATATGATGGAGATTTTGATAAAGGAGAGATCAAGAAGGGAAGACTGAAGCAATCGTCCCTACCGTCGTAAAATAAGCAATCCTTACCGATTTCTATGTCACACTTACCTTAAGTGTATTTCAAATAGGAAGTTCGGACTAGATAGGTTCTCAAGGCACATCTCTTCAGGAATTATTGGCATCTTTGAGGGCATGACCTACAACTACTCAAAGTACATCTTCAACTGTCTGTGCGACCAAATAAGAGTGCAGAAATTCAACATGATGTACATGTTCCCAAGGTTCCTACAACTGATTATTAATGCTGAGCTGCCTGGCATAGCAAGAGAGGGTGATGTGTTTATACAGACTCATTTGAGTAGAACTGTACTAAACAAGATCAGTGGAAAATACCAAGGGGAAGACATGCCAATGTTTGCCCATGTGGTGGATGCCAATGCCAACATTCCACAAGAGCTGGTTTGGGAAGATCAGCAAGAAGAGTCATCATCTAACTCTGTCCAAGCCTCACATTCTCCCCATCAAACACCTATTTACCAACATTAATCTCCACAACAATTATCATCATCCACTCAAAAGACTCAGCCTATCTCACCTATTCCACAAGAGTCACCACGACAATCTCAATCAGCCACCCAAAACACTCAACCAATCTATCCAATCCAAAACTAATCACCTCTTCATCCACTCCCTGATACATCAAAACAATAGACACCTGAGAGTGCTAATACTGAGCCTATACACCTCACTCAGTCTCAGAACTCAGTGTACTCTGTGAGACTGAGTTAATGTATCAAGCTAGCACCATACAACTCTCAGTCTCCAACTCCTAAAACACAGTCTTGTCAGATCACACCAAACCCATATCTCCAATTCTTGATGCTCAGTAACTGTCTCAACCTCAACATCAAGAGCCTGTTGATCAAACAGTTGAGCACTGCTCAAGTTCAGCAAGTGCTGCTCCCACTGAGGTAAATGATGATCAAACTGTTATTGAACCAATAGAAGAAGAACTAGACAATTTTGTTGATGTAGTTGCTTATAATAAGGATGATCTGAGTGATAAGGACATACCAACGAGCAAGAGTTATCTGGTGGCTGAGTACAACAAACTGGTGCTCAAGTCCAACAAAAGGAAACACAGAATCCAAGAGTTAAAAGGGGTGATCAAAGAAAAAGATGAAGAGCTGATGAAACAACAAGCTAGACTGAAAAGACTCAAAGAAGATGCTTAAAGCAATAATGAAGTAATTGATGCATTGCTTCAACATGAAACAGAATTGGTTGAGTCTGTGAAATTTGAGAAAAATGAGAAGGAGAAGATGGCTCTAAAGGTTGATCAAATCGCTAACTCTCTCTCAGCAAATCTAATCTGATAAAGTTGAAAGATGAAGAAATTGAAAAGCTAAAAATGAAGATCTATGAATTGGAGTCAAGTGCTGCTCCATCAGTTAAACAAACAAAGGAATCTTCTGTGGCTTCCAAGAGCTTAATTCTATACTCAAGAAAGAGAAAGTACTTGGGTGGTACTAAAAGAAGGTGATCATTGTGGAAGATTCTCCTGAGAAGCCAAAGCCCACATCTCCTGAACACACTCTTTCAGTAGATTTATCTATTGTGAAGACCATATCTTATGAGGAGAATGATAGTGATGATGAATGGAATGAGTTGACCAAGATGGACTCTCCAACAGATCAAAAAGGCTCAAAGGCTGATGATCTTCTGAAAACAAAAGATATCTTAGAAGAGAGGTCTGAGTCAACCATGTTCATGACTCTTATCAACTATGGATTTCCCTACAACATGGTTGAAAGAATAAATGTCACTGAACTGAAAGATGTGCTTAAGGAATTCGAGCTTGCAAGATTCATGATCCCTAACTGTGATTATGAAGCATTCTCTATCTTTCAATCAATTCAGAGGATCAAGAAAGAGTTAGGCCATTATGACACAGCTAAGCTGAGCGAATACAATATGACTTGATGGTTACAAGGTCATAACTATAAGTCACATGAGCTGAAGGGAAGAACAGCTAGTGAACTGAGAAGAATAATGGAGCATGTTATGAAAGTTGAGCTTGATACAGAAGTCAGATTCAGAACTGAAGGTCCTAACCCTGCTATTGAGCACCATAACAAGATGACTGCTGAACCTGTGGTGGTAGAAAGCAAAGACCAGCACAAGGGAAAAGACAAGCTGATTAGAGAACCAAGAGAAGTCATTCCAGGAAAAGTATGGCCACTTGGAACTACTATGAGAGAGATTACATAGCAGAAGTCCACTCTGATACAGCTGATTAATCACCTCACAACTCCCAGTTCTGTGGAAGAGAACAAGATTATGGCCTGGAAATATGATCCAGACTAGGACTGGGCTGTTATTAAGAGAACATCTGGAAGATTTGAATACTTCCATGATGTATTGTCAGTGTTGTGCTTGCCTGAAAGTGATCTGAAAGACTTATAAGGCCTCATCATTATAAATTACCCAATACACCCAAGAGGAAGAGACTTCTTAACCATGGTGGGTAAGCTGAAAACCAAGTTCAAAGATGATGTGCTTGCTGAGGCTAAGAGAGAAGATGTTGAGCACAAGAAAAGAATTAAAGGCCTTAAAAGGTTTAAGTCCAATGCCTCAGAATCAATTGATGATAAATTTTTAAAGAGGGTTGGATACAAAAACAGAGAGACAACAGCCATCAAAACTATTAAGGGAAATCAATATACATATCCTATAACAGAATGGGGATATGTTGAACAGACTAAGGAAATGGTGCTACTGAAGAATGCTGACAATAAGAAGGCTGATAGAATCAGGATCTTTGATCATGTGGAAATAAAACTACTACATCCCAGCTACACATCATACCTGCATGACAAGTTTTTTCAAAAGCTAATGGATAATGAAGCTCAGAATGACTTGTTTCTATTTATGCACGAATTCAATTGATTGACAAACTCCATGCCAAAGCTTACAAGAGGAGAAAACATAATGCAGGATTGTTGAAGGGGACAAACTATGTAGAAGTCTCAGAACTGAGGATTTCAGAACAAGATGAATTGGAAATAATCAACAACAACAATGTTCTGGAATCCCTCACAATAGAAGAAGATGTTTTGGGATTAAGCTATGAAACTCTGAAGAAGATCAACAAGATGAAGATCAAATACAAATATGATGATCAGAAGACTGTTGTATCTTACTTTTACAACAAGATGATTGCCAGAGTCAAGGAGCTTTCAGTTTTGAAGGAATGATTACAAGCATCTAAACCTAAGGGGGAGTATTGTTAGATCTAGGAAGAATAGGTCTAGATCAATTTGTATAGGCTTAGAACTTTAATCAATTCTTATAATAAATGATTGTAACTGATTATCAGTATATATATGCATTAAGTATATAGGTTAACCCACATATATATGTGTTGCTTTTTATGTATGATGACAGGCAAAAACAATTTGGAGAATTCCTGTAATTGGCCATGTGTAAGAAACATCTACGCATGAACAATTTTGTTAATCCGTAGATATAATTCTTACAAGACTTACATCAACATTAGTATTCACATGATCTCAAGATAAAGTGAAATCCTGCAGAAGACAAGTTTCCTACAGAAGAACAAGAGTTCCTGCGGAAGACAAGTTTCCTACGGAAGAACAAGAGTTCCTGCGGAAGACAAGTTTCCTACGGAAGACGAAGACACTTGTAAGAAATTGACAAATTCAACAAGTCAACAAGTCAACAAGTCAATTTCAAATCTCAAGAGATCCGGTGTTTCCTTAACTGACTCAAAGTGCCTATAAATACGAGTCCCAGGTTCCACATCAAAGAGAACACAATAAGCAATATTACGGCTGTCGAATATCACATCACCTTTTAACCCTAGCCGCCGTCAAATCAATAACAACAATACGATTCAAGATTCATTGTTCATAGCATTCATAATTATTCTTTTGTAATCATTTTCAATATTAATGAAATACATTTGAATTAATTCTTGTATGCATATTTACTGTGTTTTCATTATTGTGTTCATCATAATTAAATTCAATATTTGATATTAATTATCAATTAAAAACCAATTAAACAACAGTTAATGACTGTTCCGCATTCATTAACTTATTGTTATTTTAATACTGATATTTCCTGAATTAAGATCCTTGGATTCACACACACACACACA
This sequence comes from Flaveria linearis, assembly GCA_024085815.1. Lineage (NCBI taxonomy): Eukaryota > Viridiplantae > Streptophyta > Magnoliopsida > Asterales > Asteraceae > Flaveria > Flaveria linearis. Next base: position 537,318 of record CM044013.1, read on the forward strand.
GATATATATATATATATATATATATATATATATATATATATGTGTGTGTGTGTGTGTGTGTGTGTGTGTGTGTATATATAGGGTCCGGTTCATTGCCGGACTTTATTTTTAATGAGCACAGTAAGAACCTTTAATGACCATTGATTAAATTAATGTGTAGCTGAGATTGAAGGGGTCATTGAT
>CM044013.1:547500-570000 GCA_024085815.1 Flaveria linearis
TATGTATCAAATAAGTACTCACAAAACAGTAACACGTTGATTCCAAGAATGTAAGTTGTACAGCGTAAAAATGGGTGAGCATACTTTTCCCCCATGTTTGTAAATAATTGAAGTATTGAATAAGTATAAAAAGGGGCCACGAAACTCACTTGTTCGGTGGTAAGTATGAATGATCAAGTTTCCAAATGATACGTTTAATGAAAATAGTAACGTTCGGTCGGTTCGGGTTGTATCGGTTCGGTCATTAGGAACACACACGAATAGACATAAGTATGAGATCTTATGTAGATCCAAGTACCTTGAATCGTTGCCATTGCCGACGATATTTTTGTAAAAGTGTCATTGTTATTAGACAAGTACTTGGTAAATATCGTTGGTTACAAAGCGGTTATTGATAATTGTAAAATATTAAAGTTGATTTGATTTGTGATAATATTAGTAAGTTTGATAGTGTTAACTTAAATATTGTCAATAGCAACGGTACCCGTGTCGATGTCACCTTAACATCACATGACATACACACACCACACACAAGAAGAACTCACACACAACAACTCCAGTCGCACGATAGGACCAGACGCACGACTCAACACTCCATCCACACGAATCAACCTTCATTCGTACGAATCAGCTACATTCGTCCGAATGGACCTCCATTCGTGCGATTCGGCCTTCAGTCGTACCACACAACACTCAATCACATGACTCAACATCCATACGCACGAATCAATCTTCATTCGCACGAATCATCTTTATTCGTACGACTGAACCTCCATTCGTGCGACTAGGCATTCAGTCGTGCGACACACGCACAATCGCACGCATTCATTCGGTCGCATTAACTCAATCGCACGCTTCATACAATCGCATAAACTCAGTCGCACGACTCACACAATCGCATAGACTCAATCGCACGACTCACACAATCGCATAGACTCAGTCGCACGACTCACACAATCGCTTAGACTTAGTCGCACAAAGACCCAGTCGCGTGGACAGCAGAATCATGACTGCAGAAGTGCAGAACAGCCTTCGGCTGCTCCGCACACGAGATTCACACCTCAAGGACTTCCAGAAACATATTTCAAACATGTACAAACAAGAAGAACACGCAGAAAGGCAACACACGCACCCACGCAACCTCATGTGCTCGGGTTGGCCCCGAGCACCCGAAACCCTAAAAGTGCAGCAGTAAACAAGCAAGAAAAGGGACGACCAAGGTCATCCACCTGCAAGAAAGGAGTAGTCTCAGTTGTAGCCGAGGCTTTGCTGGTGAAAACGCCAAGAAACGGGGCCGTTTGGTGCAAGGAGGAGGAGAAAAGTGGAAGAAGAAGATGATGAAGATGAAGATAAGTGGTGGCTAGGGCTGGTAACGGGGTTTATATACCCAGCTCTAGTTTGGCAAAATGTCATGTTTGGTCCCTGTACTTAGCCCCCGAGTTCCCAAATTTTGCTTCGGTTGAAAACGACTTAAATCGGCAAGTTATATTAATGATAAAAAGGTAATTAATGATATTTGTAGCTTAAAAATGGTTTTATTAATGACAATAATAATATATAAAAATGGTATATTTAATGATAACGATAAGGACAATTGTAAAGGTTTTAAGGATATAACGCTAATGATGAGAACACAAGTGTAAAAGATGATAAAGCAAGTATAATATCCACATGAATAGTTTATAAAGGTGAGGAATGAACGTTCAAAGAAAATCCGTTAAATGGCGGACCTTTTGGTGACGGATGTCACAGTATCCCTCAGTTGAGAGAATTTCGTCCCGAAATTCAGTTGGAGTTAGGTCCAAGAGTGTCATTCTCGAATAGATGTGGATATTTAAGTTTCATCTGGTCTTCCTGTTCCCATGTAAACTCTGGCCCTCGTTTTGATTTCCATTTCACGCGGACAATCGGTATCCTGCTGCGCCTTAATCGTTTGACCTTTCGGTCCATGACCTCTATAGGTTCTTCAATAAAATGGAGTTTTTCATCGATCTTGATTTCCTCAATTGGTACATGAAGAGTCTTATCCACCAGGCACTTTTTGAGGTTTGATACATGAAACGTATCGTGTACACGACTGAGTTTTGGTGGCAACCTTAGTCGATATGACACTGGACCAATTCTTTCCGTGATTTCGAATAGTCCTACGTATCTCGAGGCTAACTTCCCTTTCTTTCCAAATCGTACAATCCCTTTCCAGGGAGAGACTTTGAGTAGAACGTGATCTCCCACGTTGAATTCTAGAGGTTTACGACGGTTGTTGGCGTAGCTTTTTTGGCGATCTCTGGCTGCTTTTAATCTGTCTTTGATCTGGAAAATCTTGTCTGTTGTTTCCTGAATGATCTCTGGGCCCGTCAACTGGGTTTCACCAATCTTTGCCCAACAAACTGGGGATCTACATTTCCTCCCATACAATGCTTCAAATGGAGCGCATCCAATGCTCGTATGGTAGCTGTTGTTGTAAGAATCAATGGTAGATGAGTGTCCCAGCTACCGCAAAAATCGATTACACAAGCCCTGTGCATGTCTTCCAATGTTTGTATCGTTCGTTCACTTTGGCCGTCTGTTTACGGGTGATAGGCGGTACTCATATCTAATCGAGTGCCCAACACTTTCTGCAGTGTCTGCCAAAATCGTGAAGTAAATCGGCTGTCACGGTCGGATATGATCGACACCGGCACTCCGTGCCTTGTCACGACCTCCTTTATGTACAATCTTGCCAACTTATCCATCTTGTAATCCTCTCGGATCGGTAAGAAATGAGCTGACTTTGTCATCCGATCCACTACGACCCATATCGAGTCGTGCCCACTACTCGTTCTAGGAAGTTTGGCAATAAAATCCATGGCTATGTTTTCCCATTTCGAATCAGGAATTTCTGGTTGCTGCAGTAATCCTGATGGTTTCTGATGTTCAGCTTTAACTTTCGAGCACGTCAAGCATCAGCTTACATACATAGCAATGTCTTTCTTCATGCCTGGCGACCGGTACAGATCTTTAAGATCGTGATACATCTTGTCTGCACCAGGATGGACAGAATATCACGTCTTGTGTGCTTCATCCATGATTAGGGTACGAACGGCTCCCCACTTGGGTACCCATATACGATCCATGAAATACTGTAAGCCATCTTCCTTGCAAATCATCTGTTTATCCAACCCTCGAAATTCTTCTCACGTAACATTTTCTTCTTTCAATGTTGTGCAACTAGGATCTGGGCTTTCAGATTCGTTTGAATAGTCAGCCCTAACGCTCGAGCACGTAGTGGTTTCACGCGTTCTTTGCGGCTTAGAGCATCAGCCACCACGTTTGCTTTCCCCGGATGATACCGGATTTCACAATCGTAGTCGCTAAGTAGTTCTACCCAACGTCGCTGACGCATATTAAGTTCCTTCTGATCCAAAATATGTTGGAGGCTCTTATGATCTGTGTACATGATGCATTTGGTTCCATACAAGTAATGCCTCCATATCTTGAATGCAAATACTACAGCGCCTAACTCCAGGCCATGAGTCGTATAGTTCTTTTCATGCACCTTAAGTTGTCGTGAGGCGTAGGCAATCACCTTATCCTTCTGCATGAGCACACAAACCAATACTTGATGTGAAGCATCGCAGTACACCACAAAATCATCAGTTCCGTCTAGGAGGGACAATATCGGTGCATTGCACAACTTTTCTTTCAGTGTTTGGAACGCTTGTTCTTGTGCATGTCCCCAATCAAACTTCTTGTCCTTCTGAGTCGGTAGTGTCAATGGTTGAGCGATCTTTGAAAAATTCGCGATGAAACGTCGATAGTATCCGACCAATCCTAAGAATTGCCGTATCTCTGAAGGTGTCTGGGGTGCATCCCATTTCTTCATCGCTTCAATCTTTCCAGGATCTACGTGGATCCCATTTTCGTTCACCACGTGTCCCAAAAATTTCACTTCTCGAAGCCAAAACTCGCACTTCGAGAACTTAGAGAAAAGTTTCTCTTCTTGTAATAGACTCAGTATTGCCCGAAGGTGTTCCTCATGGTCCTCTTTCGATCGGGAGTAGATAAGTATATCATCGATGAATACGATCACGAACTTATCCAAATAGGGTTTGCACACTCGATTCATCAGATCCATGAACACGGCTGGTGCATTAGTCAGTCTGAATGGCATGACTAAGAACTCATAGTGCCCATACCGCGTCCTAAACGTTGTTTTCGGTATGTCATCCTCGAAAACCCTTAGTTGATGGTATCCCAAAGGAAGGTCGATCTTGGAGAAATACGAGGCTCCTTGCAACTGATCGAACAAATCGTCGATTCTAGGAAGAGGATATCGATTCTTCACGATTAATTTGTTCAGCTCGCGATAATCGATGCACATACGGAACGACCCATCTTTCTTTTTGACAAATAATACCGGTGCTCCCCATGGTGAGTGACTCGGCCGAATGAAACCCTTCTCCAGTAGTTCCTGTAATTGACTAGATAACTCTTGCATTTCTGATGGTCCCAACCGATACGGTGCTTTTGCTACCAGTGTAGCTCCAGGAATCAGCTCTATACGAAATTCCACCTGTCGTGGGGGAGGCAAACCCGACAAGTCTTCAGGGAATACATTCGGAAAATCTTGTACTACAGGAATATCTACCATCTTTCTTTCCTCTTCTTTCTTTTCTACAACATGGGCCAGAAACGCGTAACACTGCTTTCGTAAACATCGACGTGTCTTCATGCAAGAGATAAGCTTTAGGGTTCTCCCCGATCGTTCACCTTGAATCCTGAGTATTTCCCCATCTGGCATGGGGATTCGTACCCCTTTTTCCCGACAAACAATCTCAGCTCCGTGTTTCGACAACCAATCCATTCCCACAATCACATCGAAACTTCCCAGCTCAAAAGGTATTAAGTCTATATCGAAAGCATGGTTTTCCAATATCATCGAGCACTTTCTAATAATCCATCGGCCTGTATAACTCTACCATTGGCCATTTCTACGGAGTAGCTAGTTTCTAGCCTACTAGGGTTCAAGTCAAGCATGTGGGCAAATTCAAAGGATATAAAACTATTGTCTGCTCCAGTATCAAACAATATAGATGCGAAGTGGTGATTGAGAAAGTACGTAACCGTAACGACATTCGGGTCCTGACGGGCATCATTTGCTCCGATGACGAACGCACGTCCTCTAGCAGCATTTCCTTGATTTTCTTGGCCTTGATTACCAGCTATGGCCATCATTTGTGGTTGGTTGTTTCCTTGCTGACCCTGCGCCCGATTCAGTCTGGGGCACATGTTCCGGTAGTGACCCGGGTTTCCACACTCATAGCAAACCCTAGCATTCCCTGCGGGGTTAACCGCATTAATAGGCGCAACCAGGTTCGGCGCTACTCTACAATCTTTCGCTAGGTTCCCCGAGCGTCTACAGTTCACACACACCCGGCACTGCATCGCTGGGGGATGATGGAAGTTACACCTATCACATTTGGGGTGCGGCCCGACGTATTCCCTCTTGCCTTGCGTCACGGCCACAAAATTTCTGGTTGTCTTGGCCCGTTTGTCAAACTTCCCGCTACTCAATATGCTTGCTTCTCCAACATCCTTCCTCTTTTCAGCTCCTTTCCCCAGAACGCCAGTTCTCACCATCTCATCTGTTTAGCTACCAGCCTTTAGAATCGCACTCTAAATAGTAGGAGGGTTGCTGCTGTTACCATTGCCCGGATTTGAGGCACAAGTACCTAGATGTACCTTTCGATCCTCTTGGATTCCGAAGTCACCAGATGTGGAACCAGTCTTGCCAACTCATGAAAACGATCAGTGTATGCTGCGTGCCCAGCTCCTACCATAGCATGATTCTAGAACTCCTGCTCCAACTTCTGCATCTCATTGAGTGGACAGTATTCTTTAGTGATCAATGCTTTAAACTCATCCCAAGTCATCTGCATTTGCTGATTCTCTTCCCCTTGCTTGAATCTGTGTGTTCCACCAAGTTAGTGCTTTGCCTTGTAGTGAACACGTGGCATACTTAATCTTTTGACTGTCTAGGCACTCGCTGATATCGATCACTGCCTCCATCTTCTCAAGCCACCTAGTTAGAGCTATCGCTCCACCTTTCCCATCAAATTCTTTCGGTTTGCAGGCCACAAATTCCTTGTAAGAACATCCCCGCCTAGTATTAACAACCCCAGTTTCATGACCAGTTGTTCCACCATTCGCAGTATTCCCCCTGTTCCTTGGTTATTCTCATTATTAGTATCGTTATCCCCGTGGAGATTATGATTCAGAAGAGTGTCGCTCACTTGGGTCACTATCATAGAAATTAGTGCGGCTAGCTGCTGAGCAATCATGGCAGCTATATCAGGGTTTTCAGTCCCCTGATTGTTGTCGGCGGGACCACCACCTGTTCTTGGTGGCCTATCTCTACCTCTGCCCTGTGAGGTCTCACCTTCACGATTTGTAATGCGGGTGACTCTTCGAGGCGGCATTTTCTAATCATAAAAGGAATAAACATGTAAACTTTAGTAACTTTAAGATACACATTTAATTCCACTTATCAAGTTCCAACATTCCATGCTCCAGTCAATCAAGATCATCACATAGCCCAGTTCAAGCACATTCATAGTATATCGATGATGCTTATATATAGGGTTCCCGGTAGCGTTCCCACCACATCCACGATATACCGAGAACTATGCTTAAACCGGTTACATGAAATCCGATTTTCCTTAACATCATCCCAATGAACAACGCAATGTATATGTAGAGAGTATCATCACTCTTCCACAACTCTTTGAAGTCCACATTCATTCTAAGCATTTAGTCAGTTCCATAGTAACTGAAATGCTAGTCATAGTAATGTTTCATAGGGAATATGACTAATATCATTATTGAAATCTCATGAAGGCTCCAAGTAGAACAGGACTTAACTAATAGTAGAGGTCTTGAAAGTTTTGTCATCATTAACAAGGTCTTACTAGAATTATGATTCTAGTGTCCTAAGGTATAGAATGGAAGACTTGTACTAGCCATGATCGTTACCTCATGGTAGGATTCGCCAGGCTTCACATGCACTGCAAATTGCAATTACGTGTGCACCCGTAATGGTAATTTGCCTTGCATGGTCCCCCCTCAGCCTCATTTACCCGAGTTAACATCACAGTATCAACACCATTCATCAAGCGCAGATCATGTAAGTTCTCATGTCCATGAATCAATAGTATTCCAATAGTAGTCCGTCATAACAAATAGAATCCAAGCTCACAATCACAATTGGTCTACAAAAGTTGCCTATCCCTTCTTCTTTCGGGACTTCAGGCATAACTATCTCAGGGTTGGACTCAATATCCGAGATCAACGCTTCGCGTGATCTGTGAAGATCCCTTCAAGTTGGGTATCCCAACCTAATAGTATAATGCGGCCCGCATAGGAATGGAAGATTCCAGTAGAAGGCATCCCGTGAGGAAAGGGTAAGAGTAATAGTGCCTTCCTCAGGATGATCAGATAACAAGACATAGAGATAAAAAGCAAGTATAGAGGAACGTACATGTAATATCAGATGCAGGCCAATCCTAGCATGCATTCTACATGAAGGTTCCTAGGTTATAGTCTACGTCAAGTGATTTGCCTAATTCTCTATAACCAATGGCTCTGATACCAGTCTGCCACACCCCCGCTAAGAGCGGAAACACGGGGATGTAATGAGACGGGATTGTCATAACACATTGTTAACCATAGAGATGCAATGTATGTAATTGATGACAAAGCGTGTCATGACGACACCCGACACAAAGGAGACTTGTGTCGTGTTTAGTCAATATTCACGACAACATAGTCATAAGCATAAAACTTGTAATTGATTCCATACCCAAAATAATAACATTGTAATGTAATTCCCATAACCCGGGAGTATCCAAAATAATAATTATATGTAATCAGACTACAATGTTTCAAAAGAATGTTTGTCAAGTATTGTATAGCCTCAAAATGCATCCTAGGGTCTCCACTAAGGCAGCACACCTAGATCTTCAATTAGCATTATCACCTGAAAAGATATGCTCAAAATGGTCAACAAAATTGTTGGTGAGCTCGCAGGTTTAAATAGTAAGTAAATTGATACTGCATAATAGTTTTGTGGAATACCGTGTATACAGTTATAAGTAAGCAAAATCACATAACAATAAGGTTTACAACCAAACCTAATAACGTACACACAGAATATTGTCGGAATATATTCACACAAGGACATAACAATAAGCTTTACAACCAAACCTAATAACGTACACACAGAATCGTGTTGGAATATATTCACCCAAGGGCCCGTTCCTGGCCACTGATGGTACCAACTAGTATACCAACAAATGAGGGTGGGGGTGTCAACCCAGTAGTACTACCAATACCTATCCGTCGGTTCCAACACCGGAATTAAATGGTTGTAAAGAAAGTACCACACAGCGACTCATGTATGTATCAGATAAGTACTCACAAAACAGTAACACGTTCATCCCAAGAATGTAAGTTGTACAGCATAAAAATGGGTGAGCATACTTTTCCCCCATGTTTGTAAATAATTGAAGTATTGAATAAGTATAAAAAGGGGCCACGAAACTCACTTGTTCGGTGGTAAGTATGAATGATCAAGTTTCCAAATGATGTAAGCGATAAACGGTCAAACACCTATTATCAGTTATTGTTAAGCATTAATGATACGTTTAATGAAAATAGTAATGTTCGGTCGGTTTGGGTTGTATCGGTTCGGTCACGAGAAACACACACGAACAGACATAAGTATAAGATCTTATGTAGATCCAAGTACCTTGAATCGTTGCCATTGCCGACGATATTTGTGTAAAAGTGTCATTGTTATTAGAGAAGTACTTGGTAAATATCGTTGGTTACAAATCGGTTATTGATAATTGTAAAAAATGTTAAAGTTGATTTGATTTGTGATAATATTAGTAAGTTTGATAGTGTTAACTTAAATATTGTCATTAGCAACGGTACCCGTGTCGATGTCACCTTAACATCACATGACATACACACACCACACATAAGAAGAACTCACATACAACAACTCCAGTCGTCCAACAGACCAGACGCACGACTCAACACTCCATCCGCACGAATCAACCTTCATTCGTACGAATCAGCTACATTCGTACGAAGGGACCTCCATTCGTGCGATTCGGCCTTCAGTCATAGCACACAACACTCAATCGCACGACCCAACATCCATACGCACGAATCAACCTTCATTCGCACGAATCAGCTTCATTCGTACGACTGAACCTCCATTCGTGCGACTAGGCATTCAGTCGTGCGACTAGGCATTCAGTCGTGCGACACACGCACAATCGCACGTATTCATTCGGTCCCATTAACTCAATCGCACGCTTCATACAATCACATAGACTCAGTCGCACGACTCACACAATCACATAGACTCAGTCGCACGACTCACACAATCGCATAGACTCAGTCGCACGACTCACACAATCGCATACACTCTGTCGCACACAGACCCAGTCGCGTGGACAGCAGAATCGCGACTGCAGAAGTGCAGAGCAGCCTTCGGCTGCTCTGCGCATGAGATTCACACCTCAAGGACTTCCAGAAACACATTTCAAACATGTACAAACAAGAAGAACACGCAAAAAGGCAACACACGCACCCACGCGACCTCATGTGCTCGGGTTGGCCCCGAGCACCCGAAACCCTAAAAGTGCAGCAGTAAACAAGCAAGAAAAGGGACGACCAAGGTCGTCTACCTGCAAGAAAGGAGTGGTCTCAGCTGTAGCCGAGGCTTTGCCGGTGAAAATGCGAAGAAACGGGGCGGTTCGGTGCAAGGAGGAGGAGAAAAGTGGATGAAGAAGATGATGAAGATGAAGATAAGTGGTGGCTAGGGCTGGTAATGGGGTTTATATACCCAGCCCTAGTTTGGCAAAATGTCATGTTTGGTCCCTGCACTTAGCCCCTGAGTTCCCAAATTTTGCTTCGGTTGAAAACGACTTAAATCGGCTAGTTATATTAATGATAAAAAGGTAATTAATGATGTTTGTAGATTAAAAATGGTTTTATTAATGACAATAATAATATATAAAAATGGTATATTTAATGATAACGATAAGGACAATTGTAAAGGTTTTAAGGATATAACGCTAACGATGAGAACACAAGTGTAAAAGATGATAAAGCAAGTATAATATCCACACGAATAGTTTATAAAGGTGAGGAATGAACGTTCAAAGAAAAGTTAACGGAATTCACGTTAAATGATGGACCTTTTGGTGACGGATGTCACATTAAGGTTGAGTTAACATATAGCAACAAAATATCAGAAACATTAATTATGTGTAGTTGTCAAAAATAATATAAAAGAAGGAAAAAAAAGCCTATAGACTTTGTGATTATTCACAAACCTAGACTTAATTTTTGCATAAAGATAGTAGGCCAGCATTGAAGAATCTATATTACTGTAATTGCATAAAATGAAATACTATAATGATCATTTTCATTAGTGTTTGGTTCTAGTTGCAAGACCTTAATGTTATGTAGGATTTAACAAATTAATTATCTTAAACGTCAAATTAAGTAGCATAACGTGAATGTGATGTAGAGAGCTGTTCAAACTCTGCACGTATTGTCTTATACGTCTAAAATGGTAACTAAGGATAACATTATAACATTACGGTATTACACCTAGAATCAAACACTAATGAAAAAAAATCATTTTTGTACTTCATTTTGTGGCAATTGCAGTGATATGGATTCTTCAATGCCGGCCTGCATTGCATTCGTCTGCCCAATTTCAAATCTTTATAGATATTTACATGTGAAGGCTCAATCAATCGCATTAGTGGGCACCCCTACCAACTTATCTATTTGTTGTTAGCTTTATCTAAAAGCATGTTTATTGTTATTGAGCTCAAATTTATGAAACTTTGATTGGACTTAGGTTGAACCTTATCTCCATATTTGGATTTTTGGATTCCCAAACTGTATTTCTTACTCAGTTTTAATATTAAAATTCCACTTAGGTCTTTACTACAATATTTTACATCTTTATTAATCATAAGTTATATTAACAATTAGCTTTTGTAAGATAACACAAATAGATAACATTTTATTCTTTAAAACGTTATCATCAATGTATGTAATTGATGATAAAGCGTGTCATGACGACACCCGACACAAAGGAGACTTGTGTCGTGTTTAGTCAATATTCACGACAACATAGTCATAAGCATAAACTTGTAATTGATTCCATACCCAAAATAATAACATTGTAATGTAATTCCCATAACCCGGGAACAAGTATCCAAAATAATAATTATATGTAATCAGACTACAATGTTTCAAAAAATGTTTGTCAAATATTGTACAGCCTCAAAATGCATCCTAGGGTCTCCACTAAGGCAGCACACCTAGATCTTCAATTAGCATTATCACCTGAAAAGATATGCTCAAAATGGTCAACAAAATTATTGGTGAGCTCGCAGGTTTAAATAGTAAGTAAATTGATACTGCATAATAGTTTTGTGGAATACCGTGTATACAGTTATAAGTAAGCAAAATCACATAACAATAAGGTTTACAACCAAACCTAATAACGTACACACAGAATCTTGTCGGAATATATTCACCCAAGGACATAACAATAAGCTTTACAACCAAACCTAATAACGTACACACAGAATCGTGTCGGAATATATTCACCCAAGGGCCCGTTCCTGGCCACTGATGGTACCAACTAGTATACCAACAAATGAGGGTGGGGGTGTCAACCCAGTAGTACTACCAATACCTATCCGTCGGTTTCAACACCCGAATTAAATGGTTGTAAAGAAAGTACCACACAGCGACTCATGTATGTATGAGATAAGTACTCACAAAACAGTAACACGTTGATCCCAAGAATGTAAGTTGTACAGCATAAAAATGGGTGAGCATACTTTTCCCCCATGTTTGTAAATAATTGAAGTATTGAATAAGTATAAAAAGAGGCCACGAAACTCACTTGTTCGGTGGTAAGTATGAATGATCAAGTTTCCAAATGATGTAAGCGATAAACGGTCAAACACCTATTATCAGTTATTGTTAAGCATTAATGATACGTTTAATGAAAATAGTAATGTTCGGTCGGTTTGTGTTGTATCGGTTCGGTCACGAGAAACACACGCGAACAGACATAAGTATAAGATCTTATGTAGATCCAAGTACCTTGAATCGTTGCCATTGCCGACGATATTTGTGTAAAAGTGTCATTGTTATTAGAGAAGTACTTGGTAAATATCGTTGGTTACAAATCGGTTATTGATAATTGTAAAATGTTAAAGTTGATTTGATTTGTGATAATATTAGTAAGTTTGATAGTGTTAACTTAAATATTGTCATTAGCAACGGTACCCGTGTCGATGTCACCTTAACATCACATGACATACACTCACCACGCACAAGAAGAACTCATACACAACAACTCCAGTCGCCCAACAGGACCAGACGCACGACTCAACACTCCATCCGCACGAATCAACCTTCATTCGTACGAATCAGTTACATTCGCACGAAGGGACCTCCATTCGTGCGATTCGGCCTTCAGTCGTAGCACACAACACTCAATCGCACGACTCAACATCCATACGCACGAATCAACCTTCATTCGCACGAATCAGCTTCATTCGTACGACTGAATCTCCATTCGTGCGACTAGGCATTCAGTCGTGCGACACACGCACAATCGCACGCATTCATTCGGTCCCATTAACTCAATCGCACGCTTCATACAATCACATAGACTCAGTCGCACGACTCACACAATCACATAGACTCAGTCGCACGACTCACACAATCGCATAGACTCAGTCGCACGACTCACACAATCGCATACACTCAGTCGCACACAGACCCAGTCGCGTGGACAGCAGAATCGCGACTGCAGAAGTGCAGAGCAGCCTTCGGCTGCTCTGCGCATGAGATTCACACCTCAAGGACTTCCAGAAACACATTTCAAACATGTACAAACAAGAAGAACATGCAAAAAGGCAACACACGCACCCACGCGACCTCATGTGCTCGGGTTGGCCCCGAGCACCCGAAACCCTAAAAGTGCAGCAGTAAACAAGCAAGAAAAGGGACGACCAAGGTCGTCTACCTGCAAGAAAGGAGTAGTCTCAGCTGTAGCCGAGGCTTTGCCGGTGAAAATGCGAAGAAACGGGGCGGTTCGGTGCAAGGAGGAGGAGAAAAACGGAAGAAGAAGATGATGAAGATGAAGATAAGTGGTGGCTAGGGCTGGTAATGGGGTTTATATACCCAGCCCTAGTTTGGCAAAATGTCATGTTTGGTCCCTGCACTTAGCCCCTGAGTTCCCAAATTTTGCTTCGGTTGAAAACGACTTAAATCGGCTAGTTATATTAATGATAAAAAGGTATTAATGATATTTGTAGCTTAAAAATGGTTTTATTAATGACAATAATAATATATAAAAATGGTATATTTAATGATAACGATAAGGACAATTGTAAAGGTTTTAAGGATATAACGCTAACGATGAGAACACAAGTGTAAAAGATGATAAAGCAAGTATAATATCCACACGAATAGTTTATAAAGGTGAGGAATGAACGTTCAAAGAAAAGTTAACGGAATTCACGTTAAATGATGGACCTTTTGGTGACGGATGTCACATTAAGGTTGAGTTAACATATAGCAACAAAATATCAGAAACATTAATGTGAAGTCATGGATCCATGAACATCCGAGCGTGTTCTTGACGGAAGGATCAAAACCAAAAGATAAACAATGATACGAACAATAATCGAATGATTTCATTGATAAAACATAACGATTTTAAGCTCGTTACAACTTAAGAATTACAACTTTTGGCAAGGGGAGATCGAGCATGATCTCCCCTCTCATCCGGCAACCCTAGGCCCCGGGCACAAACCCTCTCTGAACCCCTTAGATTTCTACACATTGAAACTGGTATATATAGACCTCGGCCCATATTTGATGCGACTGGGCTCATTCGTGCGATTGGACCATGCGTATGGTCCAATCGTACGACTGGACCATTCTTATGGTTCAGTCTTACGAATGCCCCAATCGCATCTTTCAGTTGCACGACTGGCCCATTAGCCTGGCTCAGTCGTACGACTGAGTCTCATTCGCATATGCTCCTGCGAATGACCCAGTTTCATGTGTTTACAACATATCAGGTGTATTACATTAAGCCTAGACTATTCGTCAAGCGACGGACACACTATATATGACAATATATGCTCCAACAAATTCCCCCTTGGACGTTGCTTGCGAATAGTAGATAACACCTCTTAAATCTTCAGTCAATCTTTGCTCTGGTTTCCAATATAATCAAACGAACAGCCATATTAGCCAACGTTGCCGATCCGTCAGGTTACCACAATATCCCTGAAAATGAATTTAGGCACAATAGCTTTCGTTTACTTTGCAGAACACCATCATAGTAGTAAGATTCCCCAAATGACTGATTTTTCCAGATAATGACATGACCAGTTTTCCATTGCTTCAATCTTCACACAGTCTAACCTGTTTAACATTTCCAACTGTAGAAATTCCCCCTCACGTTCAGCATATCCCAATATATAAACGTTGTGCTCTCCTTGCGTCTTCATACGGTGTATTGGGCAAAAGGTTGAAGGTTCCAATCCACAGCTGACAATATCAAACAAATCAGCATGCATGTAGATTCATCATCAGAAACCTGCTCACATCATCACTTTCTGATTGCGTCTTCAATTTCTCTATACATGGATTCCCCCTAAGAATGAGAATCCTCTCTGTGCGGATATAAAGATAACTTGATTGGCCCATAAATAGTCAGATGCTCCTGACTACCCCACAAAGTCAGCACCGACAGCTGATATCTTCTCTTCTCTCTTTCGTGTTCTAATAACATTCACCAATTCTGGAAATCCAACAAATAATGGGGTATCCATCGAACTTGTTTGACATAAGAAACTCAGGGTGAATGTGCTTTGCTCATCCTCAACTCTTGCATAGACTCTCCAAGAAAATCTTCACTATTTGACCCGAACATGAACCGAAGAATGACCCGATAATTTTTCCAAAATAATTTTATTTTACCAAACTTTTTCAGAAGGCTTCCCGACTGATAAAAATGGTTTAGGGAAAAATTCGTGCAAGAAGCTGTTCCAGACTCTTTTTTTTTTTTTTTTTTTTGGTCTGGTACACAGCTCATTCGTGCGACTGGAACAGACGAATGAAGACATACGTGCGAATGGGTGATTCGTGCGAATGGGTGATTCGTGCGAATGGACACTCCGAATGGTTCATTAGTACGAATGGATAACACGAATGGGTCAGTCGTGCGAATGAATGTTCATTCGTACGAATGGACATACGACTGGTTCAGTAGCACGAATGGACCATACGAATGGTTCAGTCGTGCGAATGAGGCCCAGTCGCATGGCCCAATCGCATGAACGGGTCTGAACGTAGAAGGTCAGATCTGCAGCCGCCACAAGGCTGAAAAACCCTAATCGATGATTTGGACGAGATACAACACAAAATTTGTATCATTGGATTCGTTTTTATGATCTGAAGAAGATTCCGAGTCCGATTTTAACAAACAAACATCACAAACCACGAGATCTGAGCAAAACACGAAGAACACGAAGGCGGTTTAACGTCAAAGAACCTGAAATAGATCCAGAGATCAAGAGCTCGGGTTGCTAGAGTGATTGTTAGATCAATCTAGCAGTAACCGGCTCTGATACCAATTGTGAAGTCACTGGATCGATGAACATCCGAGCGTGTTCTTGACGGAAGGATCAAAACCAAAAGATAAACAATGATACGAACAATAATCGAATGATTTCATTGATAAAACATAACGATTTTAAGCTCGTTACAACTTAAGAATTACAACTTTTGGCAAGGGGAGATCGAGCATGATCTCCCCTCTCATCCGGCAACCCTAGGCCCCGGGCACAAACCCTCTCTGAACCCCTTAGATTTCTACACATTGAAACTGGTATATATAGACCTCGGCCCATATTTGATGCGACTGGGCTCATTCGTGCGATTGGACCATGCGTATGGTCCAATCGTACGACTGGACCATTCTTATGGTTCAGTCTTACGAATGCCCCAATCGCATCTTTCAGTTGCACGACTGGCCCATTAGCCTGGCTCAGTCGTACGACTGAGTCTCATTCGCATATGCTCCTGCGAATGACCCAGTTTCATGTGTTTACAACATATCAGGTGTATTACATTAAGCCTAGACTATTCGTCAAGCGACGGACACACTATATATGACAATATATGCTCCAACAATTAATTATGTGTAGTTGTCAAAAATAATATAAAAGAAGAAAAAAAAAGCCTATAGACTTTGTGATTATTCACAAACCTAGACTTAATTTTTGCATAAAGATAGTAGGCCAGCATTGAAGAATCTATATTACTGTAATTGCATAAAATGAAATACTATAATGATCATTTTCATTAGTGTTTGGTTCTAGCTGCAAGACCTTAATGTTATGTAGGATTTAACAAATTAATTATCTTAAACGTCAAATTAAGTAGCATAACGTGAATGTGATGTAGAGAGAGCTGTTCAAACTCTACACGTATTGTCTTATACGTCTAAAATGGTAACTAAGAATAACATTATAACATTACGGTATTACACCTAGAATCAAACACTAATGAAAAAAAATCATTTTTGTACTTCATTTTGTGGCAATTGCAGTGATATGGATTCTTCAATGCCGGCCTGCATTGCATTCGTCTGCCCAATTTCAAATCTTTATAGATATTTACATGTGAAGGCTCAATCAATCGCATTAGTGGGCACCCCTACCAACTTATCTATTTGTTGTTAGCTTTATCTAAAAGCATGTTTATTGTTATTGAGCTCAAATTTATGAAACTTTGATTGGACTTAGGTTGAACCTTATCTCCATATTTGGATTTTTGGATTCCCAAACTGTATTTCTTACTCAGTTTTAATATTAAAATTCCACTTAGGTCTTTACTACAATATTTTACATCTTTATTAATCATAAGTTATATTAACAATTAGCTTTTGTAAGATAACACAAATAGATAACATTTTATTCTTTAAAATGTTATCATCAATGTATGTAATTGATGATAAAGCGTGTCATGACGACACCCGACACAAAGGAGACTTGTGTCGTGTTTAGTCAATATTCACGACAACATAGTCATAAGCATAAAACTTGTAATCGATTCCATACCCAAAATAATAACATTGTAATGTAATTCCCATAACCCGGGAACAAGTATCCAAAATAATAATTATATGTAATCAGACTACAATGTTTCAAAAGAATGTTTGTCAAATATTGTATAGCCTCAAAATGCATCCTAGGGTCTCCACTAAGGCAGCACACCTAGATCTTCAATTAGCATTATCACCTAAAAAGATATGCTCAAAATGGTCAACAAATTGTTGGTGAGCTCGCAGGTTTAAATAGTAAGTAAATTGATACTGCATAATAGTTTTGTGGAATACCGTGTATACAGTTATAAGTAAGCAAAATCACATAACAATAAGGTTTACAACCAAACCTAATAACGTACACACAGAATCTTGTCGGAATATATTCACCCAAGGACATAACAATAAGCTTTACAACCAAACCTAATAACGTACACACAGAATCGTGTCGGAATATATTCACCCAAGGGCCCGTTCCTGGCCACTGATGGTACCAACTAGTATACCAACAAATGAGGGTGGGGGTGTCAACCCAGTAGTACTACCAATACCTATCCGTCGGTTCCAACACCAGAATTAAATGGTTGTAAAGAAAGTACCACACAGCGACTCATGTATGTATCAGATAAGTACTCACAAAACAGTAACACGTTGATCCCAAGAATGTAAGTTGTACAACATAAAAATGGGTGAGCATACTTTTCCCCCATGTTTGTAAATAATTGAAGTATTGAATAAGTATAAAAAGGGGCCACGAAACTCACTTGTTCGGTGGTAAGTATGAATGATCAAGTTTCCAAATTATGTAAGCGATAAACGGTCAAACACCTATTATCAGTTATTGTTAAGCATTAATGATACGTTTAATGAAAATAGTAATGTTCGGTCGGTTTGGGTTGTATCGGTTCGGTCACGAGAAACACACACGAACAGATATAAGTATAAGATCTTATGTAGATCCAAGTACCTTGAATCGTTGCCATTGCCGACGATATTTGTGTAAAAGTGTCATTGTTATTAGAGAAGTACTTGGTAAATATCGTTGGTTACAAATCGGTTATTGATAATTGTAAAATGTTAAAGTTGATTTGATTTGTGATAATATTAGTAAGTTTGATAGTGTTAACTTAAATATTGTCATTAGCAACGGTACCCGTGTCGATGTCACCTTAACATCACATGACATACACTCACCACGCACAAGAAGAACTCACACACAACAACTCCAGTCGCCCAACAGGACCAGACGCACGACTCAACACTCCATCCGCACGAATCAACCTTCATTCGTACGAATCAGCTACATTCGTACGAAGGGACCTCCATTCGTGCGATTCGGCCTTCAGTCGTAGCACACAACACTCAATCGCACGACTCAACATCCATACGCATGAATCAACCTTCATTCGCACGAATCAGCTTCATTCGTACGACTGAACCTCCATTCGTGGGACTAGGCATTCAGTCGTGCGACACACGCACAATCGCACGCATTCATTCGGTCCCATTACTCAATCGCACGCTTCATACAATCACATAGACTCAGTCGCACGACTCACACAATCACATAGACTCAGTCGCACGACTCACACAATCGCATAGACTTAGTCGCATGACTCACACAATCGCATACACTCAGTCGCACACAGACCCAGTCGCGTGGACAGTAGAATCGCGACTGCAGAAGTGCAGAGCAGCCTTCGGCTGCTCTGCGCATGAGATTCACACCTCAAGGACTTCCAGAAACACATTTCAAACATGTACAAACAAGAAGAACACGCAAAAAGGCAACACACGCACCCACGCGACCTCATGTGCTCGGGTTGGCCCCGAGCACCCGAAACCCTAAAAGTGCAGAAGTAAACAAGCAAGAAAAGGGACGACCAAGGTCGTCTACCTGCAAGAAAGGAGTAGTCTCAGCTGTAGCCGAGGATTTGCCGGTGAAAATGCGAAGAAACGGGGCGGTTCGGTGCAAGGAGGAGGAGAAAAGTGGAAGAAGAAGATGATGAATATGAAGATAAGTGGTGGCTAGGGCTGGTAATGGGGTTTATATACCCAGCCCTAGTTTGGCAAAATGTCATGTTGGTCCCTGCACTTAGCCCCTGAGTTCCCAAATTTTGCTTCGGTTGAAAACGACTTAAATCGGCTAGTTATATTAATGATAAAAAGGTAATTAATGATATTTGTAGCTTAAAAATGGTTTTATTAATGATAATAATAATATATAAAAATGGTATATTTAATGATAACGATAAGGACAATTGTAAAGGTTTTAAGGATATAACGCTAACGATGAGAACACAAGTGTAAAAGATGATAAAGCAAGTATAATATCCACACGAATAGTTTATAAAGGTGAGGAATGAACGTTCAAAGAAAAGTTAACGGAATTCACGTTAAATGATGGACCTTTTGGTGACGGATGTCACATTAAGGTTGAGTTAACATATAGCAACAAAATATCAGAAACATTAGTTATGTGTAGTTGTCAAAAATAATATAAAAGAAGAAAAAAAAGCCTATAGACTTTGTGATTATTCACAAACCTAGACTTAATTTTTGCATAAAGATAGTAGGCCAGCATTGAAGAATCTATATTACTGTAATTGCATAAAATGAAATACTATAATGATCATTTTCATTAGTGTTTGGTTCTAGCTGCAAGACCTTAATGTTATGTAGGATTTAACAAATTAATTATCTTAAACGTCAAATTAAGTAGCATAACGTGAATGTGATGTAGAGAGAGCTGTTCAAACTCTGCACGTATTTTCTTATATGTCTAAAATGGTAACTAAGAATAACATTATAACATTACGGTATTACACCTAGAATCAAACACTAATGAAAAAAAATCATTTTTGTACTTCATTTTGTGGCAATTGCAGTGATATGGATTCTTCAATGCCGGCCTGCATTGCATTCGTCTGCCCAATTTCAAATCTTTATAGATATTTACATGTGAAGGCTCAATCAATCGCATTAGTGGGCACCCCTACCAACTTATCTATTTGTTGTTAGCTTTATCTAAAAGCATGTTTATTGTTATTGAGCTCAAATTTATGAAACTTTGATTGGACTTAGGTTGAACCTTATCTCCATATTTGGATTTTTGGATTCCCAAACTGTATTTCTTACTCAGTTTTAATATTAAAATTCCACTTAGGTCTTTACTACAATATTTTACATCTTTATTAATCATAAGTTATATTAACAATTAGCTTTTGTAAGATAACACAAATAGATAACATTTTATTCTTTAAAACGTTATCATCAATGTATGTAATTGATGATAAAGCGTGTCATGACGACACCCGACACAAAGGAGACTTGTGTCGTGTTTAGTCAATATTCACGACAACATAGTCATAAGCATAAAACTTGTAATTGATTCCATACCCAAAATAATAACATTGTAATGTAATTCCCATAACCCGGGAACAAGTATCCAAAATAATAATTATATGTAATCAGACTACAATGTTTCAAAAGAATGTTTGTCAAATATTGTATAGCCTCAAAATGCATCCTAGGGTCTCCACTAAGGCAGCACACCTAGATCTTCAATTAGCATTATCACCTGAAAAGATATGCTCAAAATAGTCAACAAAATTGTTGGTGAGCTCGCAGGTTTAAATAGTAAGTAAATTGATACTGCATAATAGTTTTGTGGAATACCGTGTATACAGTTATAAGTAAGCAAAATCACATAACAATAAGGTTTACAACCAAACCTAATAACGTACACACAGAATCTTGTCGGAATATATTCACCCAAGGACATAACAATAAGCTTTACAACCAAACCTAATAACGTACACACAGAATCGTGTCGGAATATATTCACCCAAGGGCCCGTTCCTGGCCACTGATGGTACCAACTAGTATACCAACAAATGAGGGTGGGGGT
The DNA here is from genome assembly GCA_024085815.1 of Flaveria linearis. Taxonomy (NCBI): domain Eukaryota; kingdom Viridiplantae; phylum Streptophyta; class Magnoliopsida; order Asterales; family Asteraceae; genus Flaveria; species Flaveria linearis. The sequence continues at coordinate 568,629 of CM044013.1, forward strand.
GTCAACCCAGTAGTACTACCAATACCTATCCGTCGGTTTCAACACCGAATTAAATGGTTGTAAAGAAAGTACCACACAGCGACTCATGTATGTATGAGATAAGTACTCACAAAACAGTAACACGTTGATCCCAAGAATGTAAGTTGTACAGCATAAAAATGGGTGAGCATACTTTTCCCCCATGTTTGTAAATAATCGAAGTATTGAATAAGTATAAAAAGAGGCCACGAAACTCACTTGTTCGGTGGTAAGTATGAATGATCAAGTTTCCAAATGATGTAAGCGATAAACGGTCAAACACCTATTATCAGTTATTGTTAAGCATTAATGATACGTTTAATGAAAATAGTAATGTTCGGTCGGTTTGTGTTGTATCGGTTCGGTCACGAGAAACACACGCGAACAGACATAAGTATAAGATCTTATGTAGATCCAAGTACCTTGAATCGTTGCCATTGCCGACGATATTTGTGTAAAAGTGTCATTGTTATTAGAGAAGTACTTGGTAAATATCGTTGGTTACAAATCGGTTATTGATAATTGTAAAATGTTAAAGTTGATTTGATTTGTGATAATATTAGTAAGTTTGATAGTGTTAACTTAAATATTGTCATTAGCAACGGTACCCGTGTCGATGTCACCTTAACATCACATGACATACACTCACCACGCACAAGAAGAACTCACACACAACAACTCCTCGCCCAACAGGACCACGCACGACAACATCAACCGAATCATTCGTACGAATCAGCTACATTCGTACGAAGGGACCTCCATTCGTGCGATTCGGCCTTCAGTCGTAGCACACAACACTCAATCGCACGACTCAACATCCATACGCATGAATCAACCTTCATTCGCACGAATCAGCTTCATTCGTACGACTGAACCTCCATTCGTGGGACTAGGCATTCAGTCGTGCGACACACGCACAATCGCACGCATTCATTCGGTCCCATTACTCAATCGCACGCTTCATACAATCACATAGACTCAGTCGCACGACTCACACAATCACATAGACTCAGTCGCACGACTCACACAATCGCATAGACTTAGTCGCACGACTCACACAATCGCATACACTCAGTCGCACACAGACCCAGTCGCGTGGACAGTAGAATCGCGACTGCAGAAGTGCAGAGCAGCCTTCGGCTGCTCTGCGCATGAGATTCACACCTCAAGGACTTCCAGAAACACATTTCAAACATGTACAAACAAGAAGAACACGCAAAAAGGCAACACACGCACCCACGCGACCTCATGTGCTCGGGTTGGCCCCGAGCACCAGAAACCCTAAAAGTGCAGAAGTAAACAAGCAAGAAAAGGGACGACCAAGGTCGTCTACCTGCAAGAAAGGAGTAGTCTC
>CM044013.1:575000-605000 GCA_024085815.1 Flaveria linearis
TTTATATGGATTTGTCGCCGTTTTTATATAAAAAATTATTTTAATTTCGGTTTTAAATATTCTAAGATTCTAAAAGGAATTGAATAAAAACAGGGAACCGGCCACCAACATTCTATATTTTGTTTCGAAATAAGAATAGATGAAAGCATTGTTTTAATTTATATGTAATGTCACATGTATTCAAGTGATTGGACTAAGATGATGTAACTTATATAATGAAGCATATAATAATAATAACTATTAATAACTACTAGTTAAATTCCTGCACGCGCGTTGCGCGTGTGATAAACAAACCGTCAACCATGGCTCAGATAATTCGTAATAACCGTATATACATCACAAACTAAACAGTTGGTTCAGAACCGAATTCCAGTTACAACTACAAAACCGAGAAACAAATCGAAACGAACCTGATCCCCGGATTCTCGGATGAGGCAATTCATCGTCATCGACACGCGTCTACACCAAGACAAACCTAAACGACTAAGAAACAGCTTGAACAATGAAACCAGACATAAACTATAACATTGGGTGGCCTCAGATGTGTGTACAATCATCGTCATCGACCATAATCGTCGAATATACGGCCTCAGATCGTGTCTATCCGATCATCATTGACAAAAGATTTCAGATCAAACAAACATCATCACCACGCCAAAGCAAACGTAAGCAAGCATGAAACAGCTATAACAATGAAATCAGACAAAAATACAAACAGCAAGTGGGCTCAGATGTGTATACAAACATCATTATCACCCAATGCAATCACCGACATATCTCGTCTCAGATCTGAGACTCTCCGATCATCATAGACTTAATATTCCAGATAAAAGAAATATCATCACCATCCATTCACCACATCAAACCTGGAACGCGACATCCACCCAGAAGGTCCACTGGGTCCATCGGAGGCGGCGGCAATCGAGGCACGCCACCATCCAGACACTCGCCAGACCACGGTGGTGAGTGTCGATTACACATGAAAAAAAAAAGACACATCACCATCCACGCATTCGTTGGAGCGTGGTCGTTCGCTGGAAGTAGGTAGTGTTGGTCAGATATAAACCGCCAACATCACCGCGATCCAGACGCCACCGTAGACGGTCATCGGACCATCAGTGACGTCATAATCGACGGATCTTAAAGATGATCGCCACACAGACGCCACCGAAAGCTCGTCGGGCCACAAGGTTGTCATCGGACCACCGGCAGCGTCATAATCAATGGATCTAAACACACACCAACATGCAACACAATCCATCGACTTTGGCGACACATGAAGACGGAAGTGTGGCGGCCGACACATATAGCCACCAGAACCGATTCCATACCTCTTACAGTAGCGGAAAAAGACAGAAGTGTGGCGGCCGCTAACGGCGGCGTTCCTCTATTTCTCTTTAACGGAACCGAAGGGGATAAAGAAGACAAAATAATCGCCGGTAATAACGAAACCACCCATCACCGGAGGGGCAGGACCGCCGGTTACACAGGACACGACAACCAAGTCGGACAACCCTACCTCCGTCGTATCCACAGAACCGGAGGGGATACAGAGGACAAAATAACCGCCGGTAATAACGGAACCGCCCATCACCGGAAGGGCAGGACCACCGGTTACACACGACACGACAACCAAGTCGGACGACCTCTACCTCTGTCGTCTCCATCACCAGGAACAACTACAAGCACTGCTTTCTCTCTCTACTATATGTGCCCTACATATAAAGATAAGATGAAGGATCAAAGTGTACAACACAATAAATCAAATGACCGCAGCACAAGCACATGGCATCAACAACAGTTGTTTAAGGTGCTTGGAGACTCAGGAAGGTGACCTCATTGTGGCTGCATCCGACATGGATGCCACGCCAAAACAACGAAGGCTTACACTCCTTCTGCATCACGGTCTCAACGGGATTAAACACGGATCTCAAATGAGTTCGCACCCATCTTTATTGATCAAACAGAAAGCAGGGTTGAAAAGGGCCACGAAATACCTGAAAAAACCGAGTGCACAATGTTTGCACCCTTTAGCACTCAGATGCATACAAGTGATTTGGGGCATCGTCATCGTGCATATAATCGACAGCCCAACACAACAGAGAGTCTGAGACCCCAAAAAATCTCATCTCATAAATGCACACATTCATTATCATCGACCAAACATAAACCATGCCTTAAAAGGGCCTTCCATAGCCGAATATGGGTCTAATCAGAGTTCTAACAACCCTCCTTGGTTGTAATCCTAGCCGCTTGGCCGGCATTCGAAATCAGAGAATACCACTGAGGTATAGGAGGGTTGACTTACCGGAAACGAACAGCTAAGAGGCAAAGGCTCTCACACTGTAGCAACCCCCCCAAAATCCTTGCAAGTAGGGCTAAACTTGACAAGAATCCCGAAACGTGGGAAGAGAATAGGATCACAGTCGCCAAGGGAGGAGGGCGGTAGCAATACCTCCCGGCAACACCCCAAAACCACCGCCACAACCATCCCTCTCTCTCTCTATTTTTCAAGAGCGACATCAACTACGGAGAAAGAGACGAACGACACAATGGCGTTGGCGATAACACCAGTAGGTGACCGGTGCAGAAGCCGAGGCCCGTCTTGGCGGAAACGAACGGCCACCACCACCACAACCAGAAAACCCATTTGAAACGACCCAACAAACCCCTTTTAAACACATGCAAGGGCCTAAGCGCAAACCAGATGACAGAAGACCGGCAGCGAGGGAACAACCACCAAGTCAACTTTTACTTGTACACCCTGCAATAGCAGTTGTACATCACCACTCGTTTCCTTCATCAACCGAGCCACCGCCAGGAGAGAGGTCAGATCTGGCACCACCTTCACGAACCAGCGACACCTCGACCACGATGATCGGCCACATCACCAAACCTTTGTGGCGCAGCCAACGTCGGCGACCACGATGACCGGCAACAACACCGAACCCGAAGTCTCTACCTCTCTCTCTAGATAATAGATGAAGACAGTGATAAAAGAGGTGGGAACAGAGATGTTATAGCCTTATGCTGAATGCATTTGTACACTGTGCAATAAAAGTAGTACTGATACTGTTCATTTTCTTCATTTATTAACATATAGGTTAATTATTAATAAAAATAATAATAATAATAAATAATAATAATAATAATATATTATTATTATTATATTATTATTATTATATTATTATTATTATTATTATTATTATTATTATTATTTATTTTATAATTATTATTATTATTTTTATTATTATTATTATTATTACTATTAATATTATTATTATTACTATTATTATTATTATCATTATTATTATTATTATTATTATTATTATTATTATTATTTATATTATTATTATTATTATTATTATTATTATTATTATTATTATTATTATTATTATTATTATTATTATTATTATTATTATTATTATTATTATTATTATTATTCTTCAATAGTTATTTATTTGTGCCTCTTTATAAAGCACTCAACTTTCGACATTGAACCCTAGAAAATGACATAAAGGAGACGCATTATTTTATTTTATCTCAGATGCAAATTGTAATTGTGGAGGAATTGGCCTTCTCGATCCCCATTCACAAATAAAAACGAATTTATATCCTTCTCCTTTTCATATTTATTTTACAGCTAATGTTTGGGACTCGCGAAAAATTCTTTCATATTTTTTTAATATATAGTAGAAACTGAATATTACAAAACGCGTGACATTTTTTATAATGTCACTCTATCATAAGTCATAACCATCCATGCTCTACATTAGATGTTTAAGGATTTGTTTTCTTATTTTTTCATATGATTTAACTCTATACAATAAAAAAGAAAATCTACTTGTCTAAAGGCTCGGGTGAATTCATGAATTTATTTGTATAGAATTATTGTTTTTATATGCTCTAATTTCATAAAAACAGATATAAAAATATTCAGGCTGGGTCAACTCAGGTTCATCACATAATAAAATATGATACGAAATATTGTAAAAAACATTTGTCATTACAACCGGTAAATCTGATAACTTTAGTAAACGACAAATCAATGAATATCAATGTGTTTTTTTTGTTTCCATGCACCATCAAGTAAAGTAATGCAAAGTTCTATACGTATTGACTAGACCATTTATAGATCGAAAATAAAAAAATATTAAAAGCTAAATTAGCCTGAAGGTAAATATCAAATATATCATTATCTTCTTGACATAACTCTATAATATCCCTACTTCAATCTTTGTTGCAAGCTTTGTAGTATTCGCAGACAAAAAAAAGTTTAATGAATAATTTGTTTCAATTTTTTTTTACTTTAACTTAAGTTTATCTGTTTTATTAAAATCAAAATCATATTAAGCCGTCTTAAAAAAACATTGTAGTCGCTCGAAAATCTCATACATACATCTTTATATACTCGTAAAAATTTATTGTGTTCTAGTGACATTAGTGTCACCTAAATAGATCCGCCCATAGCTGTCTAGTTTATATTGACTGCTTAGAAAACTAGCACTTTGTAGAGCGCTCAAATAAAGCTCGTTCAAATTGCCTCGTTTCAGCCCAGGCTAATATAAGCTCCGATCATGCCTCATTTGTTGCTTAGCTCATTTGGTTTGTAAAATTAGACTAAATTAATTTATGTATTTACCTAAAACTATAATATATTATCAATGTGTCAATTTAACAATTACTCTAATATATAAATAGATCAGACCCGTATAGCTATTTTAAGACTTTTCTTAAATAAAAAAATATATAAAAGAGTTAATTTCAATTTTGCTCCCAAAGATTTGACAAAAGTCACTATTTTCTTTCAAAAGATTAGAAAATTAATTTAGCTCTAAAAGTTTCATAAGTTGTTTCAATAAAGTTTTGTTATTTTGAATTTAAATTGAAACAACCAATGAAACTTTTAAACTAAAATTGAAATAAACTATGAAACTTTTAGAGATAAATTAATATTCTAATCTTTTGAAAGAAATGGTTATGTTGGTCAAACCTCGTAGAGGAAAACCCAAAACTCTATAGAAAAAGATTATAGTTTATAAATTACCGTTCTCGATTCATAGAATATCATTGGCTAAACATGTTAAGATAAACATGCTATATAATATTACAAGGTTAGAGCCTATGTATTACATGGGTGGAATAAATAAAACATATCAAAATCATTGATTTTATACATGTTTTATTTTCAAGATATTATTATCCATTGGTGAAATTAAAATATAATGAATATTTAAACTTATAACACATAATGTTTTAGAAATTATGACTCCATATTTAAAGTAAAATTTATTTGAAATCATATAATTTAGTATTTATTAATAAATTATTAAAATGACAACATTTATATTTTAGATGTTAATAATTTAGTTTACTTATTTATAATAATTATCATTTAATATGAGAGAGACAAGAAACATAAATATAGATATATTTGTTTTAACATATTTTAGTTAAAAAGAAAAGTCAAATTGATTGTTTTTATAATTTTTGTATTTATTATATGAGAGGCTGAAAAATATTTTTTTTGATATGCTAGAATGATGATACATATATTTTGTTATGCTAGAATGATGACACTTGTCTTAAAAAACCTTCTTTTATTAGAAGTTATAGATTAGTTACATACCTGTGTTTTACACGGGTCGAAATTATAAGAATAGTATTTAAAAACATAAAATTGTGTATATGGGATTGTGTGGTACTAAATAAAACTTAAATTTGGGATTATGAAATCGTTATGTATATTGAAATGGAGATGTTGTTTTATAATACGTAATCGTTTATTATAATTGTGTTTGACTTCGTGAATATTAAAAATTAAAAAATATTTGTTTGATAAAATATGGCGTTTAAAGTAATTTAATTTTGATAACAATCAGCTAGAAACTAAGTTTAATTTTAATAAAATTGACTCTAATTAAAATATTTTTATTAAAACAATTTATTTAATTGTTAGAAAAAATGTTACCTTAATTAACATAATAGTAAACTATATATACTAATTATCAACCTTTGTATGCACTATAGATGGCACCATATGTTTTAGCGGTTGGAGCCACCTTTTTTTAATATTTAACTTGCTATTGCTATATAATATTTTTACATCTATTAAAATTTAACCTAACATATTTTTACTTTTAACTTTGGTCTCCTATAATTTTCATATTTCACAATTGTTTTGTGAGTTAACACGCCACAATGTGCATGTGTCGTTCAACGTGTTTACGCTTACTTTTTCTTCGTTTAACGGCCACGTCTATTTTTCGTTTGGTTTTATTTTTTACATTCTGTATTTTTTAATACAAGCTTTTCGATGTTGTTGGACACCGCTATGTTGTGTTATTGGTTGTATTTGGTATGGTTTTACACCTCACTGTAACGGGGGGAGCTTAATGCTAGTTGGCATTTATGAAACAAGTTTATTAAGGAAACTATATCCATATACTAATTTGTAACTTTTATAGTGAGTAAATGTGTCCAAATCCTAGGTGGAGTTTATGTCGACATTTTAAAAAATAACATGTTGTTTAAAGAGATTTTGATTTATTAAAATAATTTTATGTTTTCATATATGTCAAGATAACAAATTTAGAAAGTTTTAAAAGGAAACTAGCCTACGGTCTCCACTTGTGTCCTTAGTTTAGAAAGAGGATATAATTTATATAGTTTATATTATTCAACAAAATTTAAAACTGTGAATAAAGAATATTTTTTTATGTAAGAAACTTTAAATTTAATATATTTATTTTATATCAAGAGAAACAACAAAAGCTGAAAAAAAAAGATTTGGTGGCCATCAACGAATGACTTGAGCTTCATATGGTTTGATAACTTTAACATTAAACTCTGATTGGAGACTTTATTTTTATTGGATATTTTTTTTCTTGCAGAAGCCGATAACAAAATACTATGGATGCAAGTGGAGCCTGTCTGAATTCTTTCACAATCTCCACTCTCAACATCAACTTCTTAATTTTACGATAGTAGTGGTTTTTAGTTAAGTAGAATTTCATATTAGAAGTTAAGTGGGTACGTATATTAATAATGTTTAATGGTAGTGGCGTTACAAAAGTTATAAATTTGTTTCAAGGACTTGAATTATAAACCATTGTCCTGGACCGGACAACATTAATAATATGGGTAGGGTTATACTAAAAATGATGTTTAATCTAAAAGTCTAAGAAAGATTGTGGGCTTGACACGTGTTTTTCTATTGTCTTAATGAGAAGAGCATTTTGGTTATTATGTCAAATACGTCAGCTAATTGTGTCTTGTATATTCATTTTGTCAAATATCAGTTCATTGTTTCATATATTTTACATTATTTGTTATGTATATTAATCATTGTGTTTTACGTTTTAGATTGTTATCTATCGTTTTGTTTTGCAATGAGAAGACAATGATATACTTTCACCAATTTAGTTTTCAGAACTCATAGTTTTAAAGATAACACAATGTGTTATTTTTGTTATTGTTTTTTAAAAGATTATATAAACTTGTTATTATTCATTGTGTTTTACATTAGAAATGCAAAATGATTTTCTTTTTACTAATGTATTTTTCAAAAGTCATATTATTCAAGATAACACAATGACGATCAAAAGACACAATAAGACATTGTGTTATTTTGTTATTGTTTTTAATATATTAGATTAATTAGTTGTTAATTTTTACATATTAGAGATACACAACATTGTTATTTTATCATTATATTTTTTAAAATTTATCATTTTAGAAAAAACAAATAGTATTCAAATTTAACACAATACCTACTGACATATTTAGCTAGTCATAAAGGCAGCCGCCCACCCTCAAAATAATTTCAATATATATATGTGAAAATCTCGACCCCTTCATAAAACTTTGCAATCACCACTCATAAATTTTGAAATTAAATAAAGAACAAGATTATCTCAAATACATTATCAGTGACGAAATTATAATGATGTCCGGGGTATCCGATAACCTTCCTACAGTCTGACAAACTATATTTTCTCACTAATTAGGGTATAACCAAGTAATTTTGTAGTACTTTTACCATCAAATAATCAATTAGTAAATATGAAGAATAAAAAATATAATCACAAAAAATAATCAATGAGATGTCGGAGTGGTAATTTTCAACACAATTTCAAACACAATACGAACATGGCACAAAAAAAAATAAGTTTTGGGTTGGCATATAGTTCAAAAAACATGTAATGTTAGGAATAACATGTTTAATTAAAAGGACCTTGTTCGAGTTAACCTATTTAACCTGTTTAATTAAACCAATCGACCTGTCGATTACGATTTAATGAAACTAGTCAACCAACTAACCAATATAAGTTCCAATTACCCGATATTTTACAATCCACCAAGCTAATTATCGCGTTACAACTTGATTATTACTTGCCAATCTATATCCCCATTTCACACGTTTTGATAACGGGTTAATTGGGTCGTGTTGGGGGGTTTAACGATTTTAAGTGTGTGTGTATTGCGATTGATGTTTCTCAACATGAATAAATGTATAAGTGGTGTTCGAGTTGAACAATTTAATCCGTCAACCCATGCAACATGATTAACAATATGTTTTTTTTTTAATTACAAACTATGTTAGTGTCAAAATTATTTAAGAGAATATATGTTATTAAAAGATCAGCTGAAATTCCGAAACTGCCTTGTGTTGTCTAGATACACTGAATTATAAATGCATTCGACTTTAGTTTTGCAGAAGGGCAGTTAGGAAGCAACAATTACAATGGCACTGACAGTACGTGGCTTTGGGTACAGTACCACCCATTTAAAACATACATACATGATACATACATGCATACACACATTACATGCATTGTGATAAAACTAAGGGTTTGTGATTTTGGTACATACTACCTACCAGATGATGATGATGATGATGCTGATGATGTAATCAATGTTTACGAATGGGTTCTAATGGGGACACCGCCGGGGTTTTTGGGGGTAGGCCGGGCCAAACAGTCACGGTTAGGGCTTGCGGTCACGTTTTGATACCTAACCGTGACCGCAAGACCCGCAAGGTATTGCAGTCACGGTTTCTGTGTCTATCTTCCGACACCTCCTGACAACAAAACGACAAATGGGCTGATAAAGTTGAAAACCGGTCACCAAACCGTCACGGTTTGGCCTAACCGTGACCTCTAGGGTACGAGGTTCAGTTTAAGGTACGAGGTAGACTGTGATGTTGACAAAAGGGCCGGGATTCGCGCCACGAACCGTCATGTGGAGGCCAAACCGTGACGGTTTGTGCACCAGATTTTCACCTTAAATACCTTTGAGCTTTCAACAATCGATATTTCATCCAACATTCGAAATTTTTTCATCATAAATACCTTTGAGCTTTCATTCATCTAACACTCGAGATTTTTCAGCCTTCGTCATTTCAAAAACACGTTAATTCGAAAACAATTTCGGGTTCGGGAGATCATTATCAAAAGCCGAAGCTTCCAGATTTGAACGAGGTGCCACATATCGAAGATTCGAACCAGGTTGAACTAGTATATGTTTTATTATAACTTATTATTTGAAATATCTAACCATTATCTTTTTTAGGAATATTATGTATACGGGAGTCACCCTCCGTGGGGGAGGAGGAAACCAACCCGTCGAACACATTTGCTCAAGAGGCGTACAACTCTTTATTTGGACCGACAGGTTACGGTGAAGGGTACAGATATCTCCCTTGCAATTCTTACGGGCATCCGAACACGTACCACTCACAAACAGAGCTGGATTACGGACATCCCCTGTACCAGTCAGAACTAGAAATTACACAAGTGTCGGATGCTTTTAATGGGAATGACACAGATGAGAGTGACGGTTCGGTTCACCTCAAAGAAAACCATGGGGACACCGCGGAGCATGATGGGGATGAGGATCGGATAAGAAAGGCTACGGTTTCTTATAAAACCGGTAAAGTACGAAGAGTTTTTATTCTTTTGTTTATTTTATTTTTTTATTTGTTTTATATATTGTTTTTTATATATAGCTTTATTATTTTTTCAGTATTTTGATTCTCGTGAGGACTTGGGGAAGTGGGCTAAAATGAGAGGACGCGAGCATGGGTGCGTCATTGTGGTGGGTCGGTCACGAAAAAAGGATGTGGAACTATTATGCAATCGTAGTGGTGAACCTTAATTCACTGGCACAAGTAGACGTACTGGGAGCATAAAGAAAGGATGTCCCTTTAAACTCGTAGGGAAGTACGTAGGAAAGAGTGACAGCTGGATGATAGAGGTGAGAAACGAGACGCACAACCACGATCCTGTTGTGTACGAGGAGGGCCACGCGCATCTTAGGAAGATGACGGCCAAAGAAATTGATCTTGTTGAGAAGTTACACAGGCAGCATGTGCGGCCACGACATATCCATTCAGCCGTAAGGGAGCACTTTCCCCACAGCGTCTGTGTTGTTCAAGACATATACAATCTGACGTCGAAATTTAGGGCTGAGGGGAGAAAAGGCATGACACCAATGCAGGAACTTGAAAACCTGCTACAATCTAAAGAGTCCGTGTATGAAACACGAACAAATGCAACTACTAAGGCCGTGGAAGATGTTTTTTTTGTCATCCTACTTCGTATAAAATGTGGCGCGCATTCCCGTACGTGATGTTGATAGACACGACGTACAAGACCAACATGTACAACATTCCGTTTGTTCAGGTTATTGGCGTTACGTCGACATCGAAGTCGTTTTGTATTGCACATGCATTTATATCGAGGGAACGGCAGGACAACTTCACATGGGTACTGGAGCGGATCAGAGATATGCTCGATGGGTGTGTGGAGCCCCTCGTTATTGTCACAGACAGGGACCTGGCCCTGATGAGCGCGTGTGACACAGTGTTCCCGAGTGCTACTAAAAACCTATGCAGGTGGCACGTTAGGGAGAATATCAAAAGACGGTGGTATATCCTTTTCAAAACCGACATGTGGAAGGATTTTTCATACTGGTGGAAGACCTTGTGTTCGTCTCACACAGAGGCATTGTACGATTACAATTGCAGGAAGATGGAAGAAAAGTTAAATGAAGATGGTAAACGTGGTAAGAATTTCATAGTTATTTTTACTCTAATAATTTATTTGTTCATTTTATCAAATTTGTTATTTCTTTCAGGGGTATGGTAATATATTTGGAATAATTGGTTGGTGTCGTACAAAGAGAAAATTGTTACTTGTTGGATGTACGACCGTCTTAACTTTGGTGAATTTACAACTAATAGGGTTGAGGGCCAACATGTCAACTTCAAGAGTTACCTCACAGGGACCAATAATACGTTGCACACACTTGTCTGATATGTTTGTGACCTCGTGCGCGGCCAGGCGATTGAAATTTGTAAAACATTCGAGGTGTCCCGTATGAAGATTAAAAAAGACCATCGACTGTCATTGTTTTCAAAATTGCATTATAAAGTATCCATTTTTTGCCTTAGCCTCCTTGAATCAGAGTTGACAAAAATGAAAATAATTCAGGAGTCTGGGGGTTCATGTGGATACCAGTTGTTCACGTCCATGGGCTTGCCATGTGCTTGTCGTTTGGAGATATACATTCGAGAAGGTTATATTTTTCTTAATACATTTTTTTTATTGTTGTCACACGATTGCATATTTTTCACTAATAATTTAACCTTTAAATCCAGTCACAAGTATTCCACTCAATGCGGTAGATCCACACTGGAGGAAGCTTGATTTCGAGCCAGCGTACGTCGCGCCGCCTGAACCCGACTACGATGTGAAATTTGATGACTTGAAACAAAAGGTTATGTAGTCTCCCAATCCTCAAGTAAAGAAAAAATTGTTTAACAAAGTATTTGACTCTTTGTTTAAGAGCAAGTGAAAACTTAAAGAACCTGAGGTGCGTCATGACCGACGTGGTCGTCCAAATATTAAGGAGCAACAAAGAAGAGTGGACTCCAATACATCAAAGTATGAGGCTGCTAGACACAGCTCCTATACTTCCTCACAACAAACTATGCCTGACCCGGCGAGGCATAGCTCATATACCCCTCAGTTTAACATGCCCAACGACCATTCTAATCAGGCAAAGGCTGCTTCAAATGTACCGATTACGGGAGCTGCCCTAGGGTTTCCTTTAATATTGAAACCAAAGGACGTGATAAAAGTTATGAAGTTTAAGGATCAGCTGCCCTAATGGATTCACCGGTACGTTTCGACTATAAAAGATGTGCGGCCTGATGGTAACTGTGGTTTTCGGGCGATCGTGGTGGCTTTAGGGAAAAAGCAAAATGAATGGGAATGGGTTAGGCGTCAAATGTTGTCGGAGATGGACAGAAACATGTGGTATTGGCGGAGCAATTTGAACCGCGAGATGCCTGGCTATTATGATTCTGTTCGTAATAGCTTAAATTGATTTGGCACGACTCAACCCGCACCCGATACCCATTGCTAACTTTTCCGGCCCATGGACTCGTAATTGCGGAAACATTCAGTTGTATTGTGCATCTTATTTCTTCATTTGGCAGCCAGACATGGTTCCCGCTGAGAACAGCCCTAGAGCCATTATTTACCTATCCAGTTGTCGAACTTGCTCATATTTGTAACGCCCCGAAATTTCCCGAAACAAGCCATTTAATAATAATGGGCTTTTAAGGGTTAATTTAAGAAATAAAGGGGTAAATTAGTGGGCTATGGACCAAATTAGCTTTAATAGGCTAGGTTTGATGGGTTTAAGGGCCCTTAATCAGCCCTTAAACCATGCATGATCAGATCCATTCCACCATTTCAAACCCTAGCCACCAATTTTGTAGAGAGAGAAAGTAGAGAGAGAAAGTGGGAAGAACTCAAGATTTGAGCTTGGAAGATTGAAGGATTGAAGAGATGGGTGTTTGGAGCATCAAAAACTAAGGAAATAGCAACAAAACAAGGTAAGAATCGACCTCTAAGACCTTCTGTAGATCAAACCCGGATTCTAGGGTTTTGGGGTTTTGAAAAGTTCAAAGAAACACATAACGGTCAAATTTTTACGTATGAAAACGTGTAAAAAGCTTAGATTTGGGTTCATGGAAGGTAAACCAAGGATTTGGACGTAAAAAGTTAAGATTTTGGGTTAAAAATGGGCTGGTTCTTAGTTTCTGTTCATCCAGCGAAACTAGGCCCCGATCCAGCGAAACTAAGCCGTTAACCAGCGAAACTGTTAATTTATTCAGTGAAACTAAAGGGGTTTCAGCGAAACTACAGTTTCGCTACAGCGAAACTATAGTTTCGCTGATAAGTTCGCTAAGTACTTAGGCTGGCCTATAGACACTGCGAAACTAAGAAATTCCAACGAAAGTTGGGCGCTCAAGGCAGCGAATCTGTCTAGCAAAACTAGCAGAAGTGCTGCCCAGCGAAACTGGTAGCGAAACTGCCAGCGAAACTACCAGCGAAACTGTGGGCGAAACTATGAAGAAAATGACGTTTTTGTGCATTAACTTTCGTGCAGCTAGAGTATCTAGACTATAGCTTAAGTGACTTAGAATTTAAGCTATTTGGACAAGTTCAGGTGAGTTCTAGATCCCCTATTTTATACATGCTTTAAATGTTTTGGGGCGGTATGCATACTAAGATACATACTTTTATGATCAGTTCCTTTAAAGTAAAGTTTTACATACTATTATTATATGGGAAATGGGGTTTTATAATGATTTGATAGTGTGTTTCCCTCATTGTGATATGATCTAGTAGAAATGAATTGCCTTGTAATGTGATGTGTTATATTATGTATAACTTAAACATGAAAGTGAAACGTAAAGAAAAGTTATTGGGCCCATAACGTGTACCTGGATAAAGTAAAGTCTTGCAAGTAAAGTCCTGCAGGCAAGGGATAAAGTAAAGACCTGCAAGCAATGGCTAAAGGAGGGTTGCATTTGTTGTGCCCTCACCCGGATAAAGTAATGCTCGAACAGGCAGGTCTGTAAGCGCTGAATTGGCATGACAATAATGGCCCCATTGAGTACGACTGTAAGCCCTTAATTGGCGTGTCGGTAAAGTCCTAGGCGAGCCTAGGCACCGATAGTGATAGAGAATTGACGGATAAAGAAGAGTAATAAATAACGAGAAATGAAAAGCAATGTAAAGTATCGAAAAGTGATAGCCTGTATGTATTGATGCTTGATAGACGAGAACTATTTTCAACTGATAAAGCTAATATCTCTTACGAAAGTTATTTAGCAAAGTAAACCTAGAATTCACTCAGCGAAGCTGACTTTTGTATACATATCAGTTGACAGGTAAGAGTTAGAGCTGCGGAATAGAGGCATGGGACTGAAGCTTCTTGGCACTAGAAGACTGGCATCCCTGATGAAGAAAAGATTAAGAGGACTTTAAATAGATTTTAAGAATTAAAGACAATGTTTATATTTCATTTGTAATGGATTGAAATTTACAGTATTTTCCGCTGCAATATATATTTATACACATATGAGTAAATGACTGTTTTAAATCGATGTTTTGCTGTGAATGACCAACTGTGAGGCTTCCCTGAGAAAGGTGGGCCTTACAAGTTGGTATCAGAGCCAATGTTTAAGAGATTTGGGAAAATTATTTTATAAACCTAAACTTAAACAGATAATGGGACCAAATGTCAAGGATGCGAGTCCAAGAAGCTCCATGCCAAGAGGTAACAAAGTATGTTATAAGTATATTTCTGATGGGTAGTGCCTTCTTATTTAAGTTAGAGCCGAGGTAGAGTAGGATAATGTTATCTGTGATGCCTATCTAAATTTATGTGACTTATACATGCATAGAATAAGTATAGTAGGTTCTAGTGTTAGTGTGGTTCGGGATAGGAAAGTTTATGGCACGAGAAGTTCTGTAAGTAGTTAATCACAACTGGTCACTGTTATTAAAAATTTACAAAACTTGTTGTGAACTAAACTTGCCTTGAAGGACCATATTAACATTCTGAATCTTATAGGAAGTAGGAAGAATGGCACCAAAGAAAGCAGTTCCAACCATGGTCACCTGGAGAAGCACTAGGGGAAGGCCCCCGACTAATGCAAAAGAAACTGCAAGTGCAACTGTGAAGCCAACAAAAGGGTCAACCAGAAAGCCGGTTGACGAACCAGTTAAGGAGGAGGAGGTTGAGTTAGAAACGGGAGCCGAGGGGCCTACCACTGACCAAGCAAAACTGAAGGAAACAGTAAAGGAAGCTATTGCCCAAGAGGTGCACCAGGTCCTGTCTGGAGTGATGCCCGCTCTGCTTGCGGAATTTGTGGAGCAGGTTAAGGGCGACAGTAAGAAGAGTACGGCTTCAGAAAAAGCTGATAAGAAAGGGGCGGTCAAGACTGAGGAGTTGTGTAAGGCCCCGCTCACCGGGCACCTTACTGTTGGTTCTTCATCACATAAAACATACATTTAATACATGATCATAAAATACGCAGCGGAATTAATAAAATATATACATTCTCATTCATTCATGAAAGTCATTACATCATTGACTCGATTACAAAATACAACTTTCTCTACTCTGTCTCTCCTCATAGGATCATACAGCGACCTCTAGAGGAGATATTAAGTTCAAAAATATATTTTCTTTCATAACAAGATTTCTTAAATAATCATGTTTATCAGGATTATCAAGAAATCTTGCACTTGCATGCAACATAATGTGTTGCGCGCATTACGGGCCCACAACACATGATGTGGCTGCATAATCAAAAAAATGAATGCCATCCCAAAAGAGCTGAGTAGCCGCCTTGTGCCATCCTCAGCAACACTATATGCGAACTGGAAAACACATAAAAGTCAGCGTTGCTTAGTGAGTTCTAGTTTTTATAATAAAACATACTTTCATTCTCATTAACTGTTCTTTCATACATGTGTTCACACATCATACGTACACGTAGATAATATTATTATTATCTCATCATTCATTACTTACTTTCATTCGTGTACATTTCATCATTCTCATTTACTTTCATACATACATACTTCACGTACATTCATACGTACTTTACTTTCATTCTTACATTCATTACTTACGTTCGAACATTCATTACATTCATTCATACTTTCATTACTTTCGTTCGAACGTTCATTACATTCGGTGACATGTACCATACCCCCGTTCATCATACATACTACTGGTGCTGGACCTGTGGTGGTTAGCCACGAACGTTGTGCACAAAGCTGATCCAGTCACCTGGGATAGGTACATGCACCACTCATCTTTTCACTTTACTTCTAACATACGTTAGCCGAGTCTCTTGCAGTGCGCGACTGCTCACCTCAGTGACAATCTTATGATTGCCTGCTAACCGAGTCTCTTGCAACACGAAGTTGCTCACCTCATTATCAATCTCAATGATTGACCCGATGTACATCCTTCGGGGTAGCTAACCCGTACACCGTTGAGCTAACACCTGCCAGGGGTGTGCACCTCCTTCATTTTGCTTGCAAGCCTTTCTTACTCTCTTTCATTAATGCATGCATTCATTCATCATGTTCCTTCTTTCATTATCTTTTACTTTACGTTCTTAATACATTTGTTTCTTCCGTTCATTCGTTCACGTAAAGTTATTAAAGATAAAACACATATACATAAGGAACATACATACTTACATATCATCAGTATTCACCATTTATCATGGCAACATCATACTAACATACATACATCATACTAGCATACTTACATCATACTAGCATACATGCATCATGCATATATGGCATACAACAGGTACAACCATGCAACATCATCATCACTATCATGCCTATGTTACTCATTTTCCTCAAATTAATCAGATCTTACTAAGCCTGATCCGCATTTCACATTCTGGTTCATCCGCATTTGGCTAGTCATCCGCATTAGTCAATGCGGATGAGGAATGCCTTGTCCGCATTTCATTCTTCAATTCATCCGCATTTCATGCCATCCGCATTAGTCATTGCGGATGAGGAAATGCCTTAACCGTATTTCGCATCCTACCCGCATTGGTCAATGCGGTCGAAGAATGCCTTGGCTATTCTTCCTGACTCGTCCGCATTAGATCAATGCGGCTGCGTATTCCCTTAACCGCATTTCCTGACCCATCCGCATTTGTTAATGCGGCTGAGCAAAATGCCTTGTCCGCATTTTCTTAGTCATCCGCATTTGTTGATGCGGTTGAGTATGGTGACCTGCACTTAACCTGTGAAATTCTACAACCTGCTCATCTTCTTAACATACATTAGCACTGATTTATCGTTTCAGCTGCTTAGAATCAACTAAACATCATGCATACCATAAGAAGGACTTCTAAAACATACATTCAGCAGTACTCATATGATCAACATGCTGAGATTCATCTATCTGCCCTAGGAATCTTACATACACTAGGCATAGCAGTCCAAACGGACCATACACACTTCATACTCATACATACATACACAGATTGAGCGCTCACAGCTCAAAAACAGTTTCAATATGTGCTCCAGCCCCAAAAATCGTTCAAAATATGTAAAAGAAGGGGTCTTAGAACTCACATTGTGCTGCTGGGTATGACTCCTTCGAAATCAGTAGCCGTGGAACCCAGTACCTCGAACTCGTCTTCCTCTTCTGCTTGTTCTTCCTTCAAACTCGTAGTCTGCTCTCTTTCTCTCTCTAAAACTCTCGCTGATTTGGGGGTTGTGAGAAAAGAAATGGGCAGCCATCCCTATGTATATTAGATATTTCTCTTTTCTTTGTACTTTTACACAAAACCCCCTTCTACTTTCTCTTTCTTTTCCTTTTCCTCCAAAATTCTTTCTTTTCTTTTCTTATTATTATTATTTCCCTTTGTCTAATCAAAATTGCGGGTGTTACAAGTCCACCCCCCTTATTTTAGGTTTCGTCCCCGAAACCTGTCATTCCTCGAACAGTCGTGGGTAATGCTGCCTCATTTCTTCTTCAGTTTCCCACGTCGACTCGGATCCCTTCCTGTGCCGCCACTGTACACGCACAAGGGGAACCACTTTATTTCTCAGCCTCTTTTCTTTGCGATCTATGATCGCCACTGGTTGCTCTACATAATTGAGCTTTTCGTCTACCTCTATATCATCAAGTGGAACGACCATGTTTTCGTCCGCCAAACATTTCCTCAGATGAGACACGTGGAAAGTCGGGTGGATTCCACTTAGTTCATCTGGCAGATCCAACCTATAAGCCACCTCCCCCACTCGAGCAACAATTTGGAAAGGGCCTATATATCGCGGGCTCAACTTACCCCGCTTCCGGAATCGAATGATCCCTTTCCAAGGTGAGACCTTCAACATAACCCGGTCTCCCACTTGGAACTCAATTGGCCTGCGTCGTTTGTCAGCATACGACTTCTGTCGGTCTTTGGCCGCCTTCATATACGCTTTAATTCTTTCGAGCTTTTCAGCCGTAGCCTCTACCACTTCGACGCTTCCCAATTCTTTTTGACCAATTTCACCCCAACAGACGGGGGTCCTGCATCTTCTACCGTATAACATCTCGTAGGGTGGCATGCCAATACTAGCATGATAACTGTTGTTGTACGAGAACTCAGCTAACGGTAGATGGTCATCCCAACTTCCTCCGAAATCGATAACACATGCCCGAAGCATGTCCTCCAAGGTCTGAATGGTCCTTTCTGACTGACCATCAGTTTGAGGATGATAAGCCGTGCTAATATGCAACCTCATTCCCATGGCATCGTGGAATTTCTTCCAGAATTTGGATGTAAACCGGGTGTCACGGTCAGATACAATCGACACCGGTACACCATGACGAGTCACAATCTCCTTGATGAAAAGATCAGCCAACTTCTCGGACGAATATGTTTCCCGCATCGGTAAGAAGTGAGCACTCTTCGTCAATCGATCCACAATCACCCAGATCGTATCATACCCTTTAGGGGTACGTGGCAGCTTTGTGATAAAATCCATGGTGATGTGTTCCCACTTCCACTCCGGGATGTCCAAAGGTTGAATCTTTCCATACGGCTTCTGGTGCTCCGCCTTCACTTGCAAACACGTGAGGCATTTACTCACATACTCCACCATATCGCGTTTCATACCCGGCCACCAATAATCTTTCTTCATATCTTGGTACATCTTGGTGGCGCCTGGATGAATGGAGTATCGAGACTTATGAGCTTCATCCATAATCTTCATTCGTAGATCCCCGAGACGAGGAATCCACATACGCCCAAACCGAGTTCTAACACCCGTCGCGTTCTCACCCAACTCCGCGACCAGACCTCTCATGCGTTCAGAGTTAAGATGTTCGTCTTTCAAAGCCTCATCTTGGAACTCTTTGACCTGTTTCACCACGTCGGAGGTCATGATTAGCTGGTACGCCTTCACTCGAATTGGCTCGGGCCTCTCCTTTCGGCTAAGGGCATCCGCCACCACGTTGGCTTTGCCCGGATGGTAATGGATCTCACAATCATAGTCCTTTATAAGTTCCAACCATCGCCGTTGCCTCATATTCAGATCCTTTTGCTCGAAGAAGTACTTCAAGCTTTTGTGGTCCGTGAAGATGGTGCACTTCGTCCCATACAGGTAGTGCCGCCAGATCTTCAACGCGAAAACCACCGCTGCGAGCTCCAAGTCATGAGTAGGGTAATTAACCTCATGAACTTTCAGCTGCCGGGATGCATAGGCTATCACCTTTCCTCTCTGCATTAATACACACCCCAACCCCGAGTAGGAGGCATCAGAATAAACCACCAAATCTTCACTCCCTTCGGGTAATGCCAATACTGGAGCTTGGGTCAATCTCGTCTTCAGTTCTTCAAACGCCTTCTCCTGAGCTTGACCCCATACAAATTTCACATCCTTCCGGGTCAACTTCGTCAGTGGAGAAGCAATTTTGGAAAAGTCCTGGATAAACCTTCGGTAGTAGCCCGCCAAGCCCAAGAAACTACGGATCTCGGACGGCGTCTTCGGAGACTTCCATTGCATCACTGCTTCCACTTTCGCCGGATCGACCATAATTCCATCCGGATTTACCACGTGACCCAAGAATTGAACTTCACGCAGCCAGAATGCGCACTTGGAGAATTTAGCATACAACTTCTCCCTTCTCAATGTCTCCAGAACTTCACGAATATGACCGGCATGCTCAGTCTCACTCTTTGAATAAATCAGGATATCATCAATGAATACAATCACTGATTTATCCAACATCGGCAGGCACACCCTATTCATCAGGTCCATAAAAGCAGCTGGCGCGTTGGTCAAACCAAATGACATAACCAGGAACTCATAATGACCGTAACGCGTACGAAAAGCTGTTTTAGGGATATCCTGCTCCTTCACCTTCAGTTGATGGTAGCCTGATCGAAGATCTACACGTGAAAACCAACTAGCACCCTGAAGTTGATCAAACAAGTCGTCGATCCTCGGCAAGGGGTATCTGTTCTTCACTGTCAGCTTATTCAACTCACGGTAGTCGATGCACATTCTCATACTACCGTCCTTCTTCTTTACAAACAGGACCGGAGCACCCCAAGGTGAGATACTCGGTCTAATAAACCCCTTATCCAGTAGCTCTTGTAACTGCTCCATCAACTCTTTCATCTCGGTCGGGGCCAATCGGTATGGTGCCTTGGCAACAGGTTGGGCGCCTGGTACTAAATCAATCTGGAACTCGATCTCTCTGTCAGGTGGCAAACCCGATAAGTCTTCCGGGAACACGTCTGGGAACTCACACACAACCGGAACATCAGACAGTTGTGGTGCTGGCTTCTCTACATCTTTCACATAACATAAATAGGCGTTACATCCACGCCTCATACATTTCCCCGCCACTGCCATTGAGATCACCTTCGGAATCGTAGTAACCCGATCCCCATAAACTATCACTGGACTACCTTCAGGCGCTGTCAAACTGATCATCTTCTTGTGACACACAATGTTCGCCTCGAAATCTGCCAACCAATCCATCCCAAGCACCAAATCGAAACCACCTAACGTCATCGCAAAGGGTTTAACTGGGAATTTGTGACCCTCCAGTTCTACATCGCAACCCTCAATTACCTCAGAAATCCTGGTGGTTTTACCTATAGCAGTCTCTACATCAAACGGTACATCCACACGTCTACTACTAACGGGCAAATTGGCACAAAAAGCGACAGAAATGAAACTCCTACTGGCACCGGAATCAAATAATACAGAGGCTAAAGTTTGGTTCACCAGAAACGTACCGGACACTACATCAGGGTCCGTCCTCGCCTCTTCCTGCGTCATCGTGAATGCTCTGGCGCTCGCTTTCGACCATTCACCCCTGTCTTCTTCACGCCGGAACCCTCAGATCTCGGCTTCTTGCAGTCTTTATTCATATGACCACTTTCCCCACAGTTGTAGCACCTCATCGCTTTACACTCTTTGGCCATATGTCCGGACTTTCCACACTTGAAACATACATTCAGCTCCCATCTGCACTCACCACCGTGCTCTCGCCCACACTTCCCACACTTTCTCGATCCTGCACTTGTCACTACCACACGACGATCATCAACCCGTGCCTTCTTACTACTTGTCGAAGTATCACCCCGACCAAACCTCTTTCCCTGCCACTTCCTCTCATCACTTCCCTTCTTGCTGCCCTCAGATTTCACCATCGCAGCCCGTTCATCGTACAACCTCCCAGCTAAATCCACCGCCGACCTGAAAGTACTTGGTCGGGCGGAAATCAAATGCCAACGAATTTCGGCTGGCAACCCCTGAATATACCGGTTAATCTTGCGAGACACCGGCGTCACTTGCTCTGGCACCAACCGTGCCATGTCGTTGAACTTGGTCGTGTATTGTTGGTGGGTCATCGTTCCCGCTTCCAACTGCAGGAACTCTCTCTCAACTCTGTCCATCTCTCGACGAGGACTAAACTCCTCGATCACCATCCTCTTCAACTCAGACCACTTCAATTTCCCAATGGCCCTGCTACCCTCGGCCTGGACAATATTGTCCCACCAGCACAATGCCGTCCCTGTAAACGAGTGGGTAGCAAACTTTACCTTCTTATCCTCATGGCAGTCACTGATATCAAGGACCGCCTCCATCTCTCTCACCCATTGGTGAGCATCAGCAGCCGTACCCGAACCATCAAAAGTCGGAGGCTTGCACCTCATAAATTTCCCGTAGTCACAACCCCGGGCTGTCCCCCTAACCTGTTCTTCCTCCTCTTCCTCTTCGTCATCGGACAATACCGTTTCTGCCTCTGTCTGTTGCTGTCTACCGGAGGACCGTCTCCTCCCTCGTCTATCCTCCTCTCGTACTGCCTTTATCGCTTTGGTCATTACAGTCGGTAAGATCGTCTGCATAACCTGGTGCACTTCCTCAATCACTGCCTCTTTTACCGAGGCTCTCAACTTGGCGCTTTCGTCCGTCTCTTCCTGGTGAGGAACCTCGTTCTCCTCACGAACTACTTTCTCTTTCCTAAGTCTTCCTCGCGTGATACGCGGCTCATCACCACGTTCACCATCACGGGAAGCATCAGATGATCTATCACCGACCATCTTCTATCACACTGAAAGATTAAAACACCAACACGGTCATTCAAGGAAATAGCTCAGTTTATGTTAAGTACAGTAAGTCCCTAATTACAGTGGCCAGTTGTGATTAGCCACTTACTCTACTCTTCGTACCCCGAGCATCACCTATCCTGACTACATTAGTATCTCAGTCTAACAGTACACATAATTCACATCACATGCGCACATAATAACCAGTTAATCTTTAAGAAAATACCTGATGGCACGCGACTACTCAGATGGCATTCTCATTCTCCCTGTCCCATTCTCAGTTTAAGTTTAGGTTTATTATGAAAATTTACCCATTTTACTTAAACTTTTGCTCTGATACCAACTTGTAAGGCCCCGCTCACCGGGCACCTTACTGTTGGTTCTTCATCACATAAAACATACATTTAATACATGATCATGAAATACGCAGCGGAATTAATAAAATATATACATTCTCATTCATTCATGAAAGTCATTACATCATTGACTCGATTACAAAATACAACTTTCTCTACTCTGTCTCTCCTCATAGGATCATACAGCGACCTCTAGAGGAGATATTAAGTTCAAAAATATATTTTCTTTCATAACAAGATTTCTTAAATAATCATGTTTATCAGGATTATCAAGAAATCTTGCACTTGCATGCAACATAATGTGTTGCGCGCATTACGGGCCCACAACACATGATGTGGCTGCATAATCAAAAAAATGAATGCCATCCCAAAAGAGCTGAGTAGCCGCCTCGTGCCATCCTCAGCAACACTACCTGCGAACTGGAAAACACATAAAAGTCAGCGTTGCTGAGTGAGTTCTAGTTTTTATAATAAAACATACTTTCATTCTCATTAACTGTTCTTTCATACATGTGTTCACACATCATACGTACACGTAGATAATATTATTATTATCTCATCATTCATTACTTACTTTCATTCTTGTACATTTCATCATTCTCATTTACTTTCATACATACATACTTCACGTACATTCATACGTACTTTACTTTCATTCTTACATTCATTACTTACGTTCGAACATTCATTACATTCATTCATACTTTCATTACTTTCGTTCGAACGTTCATTACATTCGGTGACATGTACCATACCCCCGTTCATCATACATACTACTGGTGCTGGACCTGTGGTGGTTAGCCACGAACGTTGTGCACAAAGCTGATCCAGTCACCTGGGATAGGTACATGCACCACTCATCTTTTCACTTTACTTCTAACATACGTTAGCCGAGTCTCTTGCAGTGCACGACTGCTCACCTCAGTGACAATCTTATGATTGCCTGCTAACCGAGTCTCTTGCAACACGAAGCTGCTCACCTCATTATCAATCTCAATGATTGACCCGATGTACATCCTTCGGGGTAGCTAACCCGTACACCGTTGAGCTAACACCTGCCAGGGGTGTGCACCTCCTTCATTTTGCTTGCAAGCCTTTCTTACTCTCTTTCATTAATGCATGCATTCATTCATCATGTTCCTTCTTTCATTATCTTTTACTTTACGTTCTTAATACATTTGTTTCTTCCGTTCATTCATTCACGTAAAGTTATTAAAGATAAAACACATATACATAAGGAACATACATACTTACATATCATCAGCATTCACCATTTATCATGGCAACATCATACTAACATACATACATCATACTAGCATACTTACATCATACTAGCATACATGCATCATGCATATATGGCATACAACAGGTACAACCATGCAACATCATCATCACTATCATGCCTATGTTACTCATTTTCCTCAAATTAATCAGATCTTACTAAGCCTGATCCGCATTTCACATTCTGGTTCATCCGCATTTGGCTAGTCATCCGCATTAGTCAATGCGGATGAGGAATGCCTTGTCCGCATTTCATTCTTCAATTCATCCGCATTTCATGCCATCCGCATTAGTCATTGCGGATGAGGTACTGCCTTAACCGTATTTCGCATCCTACCCGCATTGGTCAATGCGGTCGAAGAATGCCTTGGCCATTCTTCCTGACTCGTCCGCATTAGATCAATGCGGCTGCGTATTCCCTTAACCGCATTTCCTGACCCATCCGCATTTGTTAATGCGGCTGAGCAAAATGCCTTGTCCGCATTTTCTTAGTCATCCGCATTTGTTGATGCGGTTGAGTATGGTGACCTGCACTTAACCTGTGAAATTCTACAACCTGCTCATCTTCTTAACATACATTAGCACTGATTTATCGTTTCAGCTGCTTAGAATCAACTAAACATCATGCATACCATAAGAAGGACTTCTAAAACATACATTCAGCAGTACTCATATGATCAACATGCTGAGATTCATCTATCTGCCCTAGGAATCTTACATACACTAGGCATAGCAGTCCAAACGGACCATACACACTTTCATACTCATACATACATACACAGATTGAGCGCTCACAGCTCGAAAACAGTTTCAATATGTGCTCCAGCCCCAAAAATCGTTCAAAATATGTAAAAGAAGGGGTCTTAGAACTCACATTGTGCTGCTGGGTATGACTCCTTCGAAATCAGTAGCCGTGGAACCCAGTACCTCGAACTCGTCTTCCTCTTCTGCTTGTTCTTCCTTCAAACTCGTAGTCTGCTCTCTTTCTCTCTCTAAAACTCTCGCTGATTTGGGGGTTGTGAGAAAAGAAATGGGCAGCCACCCCTATGTATATTAGATATTTCTCTTTTCTTTGTACTTTTACACAAAACCCCCTTCTACTTCTCTTTCTTTTCCTTTTCCTCCAAAATTCTTTCTTTTCTTTTCTTATTATTATTATTTCCCTTTGTCTAATCAAAATTGCGGGTGTTACAAGTTGAGCGACGAGGGAGATCGTCTGGGTAACCATGATGGTCCTGAGGTGGAAGAGAGGGCGAAGGGGTGCAGCTACGAGGATTTTCAGAGGTGTAAGCCCCCAACATTTGATGGCACTGGTAACGCTGCCACTGCCCAGCGTTGGATCAGGGAAATGGAGGCCGTACTGAAGATCAGTGAGTGCCGTGAAAACCAAAAGGTGAAGTTTGCCTCCCATTCCCTTTTGGATCCAGCACTGTGTTGGTGGGATAACATTGCTGAGTCTTACGGAGAGGAGGCTATTGAGAGGATGAAGTGGCTGGAGATGAAGAGGTTGGTGATAGAGGAGTATTGCCCAGAAAGAGAGCTTGACAAGATTGAGCAAGAGTTTGTGAGTTTGGAGGCTGGAAATATGACACATCAGGAATACACTACAAAATTCAATGAAATGGCACGTCTGGTGCCTGACTTGGTGACTCCCGAATCCAAGAGGATCAAGAGGTATATACAAGGGTTGCCTCTGGACATTTGTAGGGATATGGTCACTGCCCGACCTAACACTTTTAGGTCAGCAGTGGACCTCAGCGAAAGGTTGTATGATCATCGCAAGCCTGTGGCAGTGGGTGAGACGAGGAAAGTTTGGAATAATAATGGGAAGAAGTATGGAAGTGGTAACTACGAACCGGGAGGCAAGAAAGCAAGAGTGGATGCAAAACAAGCGATTGTGAAGGGGGTTGGGGAAGTTAAGGAATGTGGAAAGTGTGGGAGGAGGCATCCCGGAGAGTGCCGAATGGGTAGCCCTGGGTGCTACCGATGCGGGAAAACGGGTCACATGGCTAGAGAGTGCCCGGAAGTGAACGAGTGCTTTAACTGCCATGAGACGGGGCACTACAGCAGGGATTGCAAGAAAGCTAAGCCAGGAAATTCGGGAACAAGCAAGGATAATGACAAAAGGGATGATGGAAAGCCCAAGGTCAAGGCAAGGGCTTTCACCATGAACAAGAAGGAGGCAAGGAAAGACCCGGACGTAGTGTCAGGTACGTTCCTTGTCCATAATGTTTGTGCCTCCATATTGTTTGATAGTGGTGCCAGTAAGAGTTTTGTATCTATACCCTTCTGTGCTACACTAGATGTCCAAACTAAGGAAATAGATGATGCCTTCGAAGTAGAAACGGCCGATGGTAAGTCCATTAGAATAGTCAGAATGATAGAGGATTGCCACATTAAACTAGGAGGTCATTACTTTCCCGCACAATTGTTTGCCATGCCCTTAGGAGGTTTCGATGTCGTACTAGGGATGGATTGGTTAGCTGCTCACGATGCTAACATAGTATGCCAACAAAAGATGATCCGATTAACGGCTCCAGATGGTAGTCCGGTTACGATCTACGGTGATAATGATTGTAAGGTTCCAAGGATCATTTCCATGATCAAGGAGGAGAAATGTATGAGGCGAGGGTGCGGAGCTTATCTAGCGTATGTCAAGGATGTTAAAGATAAAGCGAAAGAGTTGTCCAATGTACCAGTGGTGCGGGACTTTCCTGACGTATTCCCGGAGGATCTACCCGGAGTACCACCAGATAGAGAGATAGAGTTTCAGATCGATTTACTGTCAGGAGCCCAGCCTATTGCCAAAGCACCGTACCGCCTAGCCACGTCCGAGATGAAGGAGCTCATGTCACAACTGCAGGAACTCCTTGACAAGGGATTCATTAGGCCCAGCATTTCTCCATGGGGCGCTCCTGTGTTGTTGTAAAGAAGAAGGATGGCAGCATGAGGATGTGTATAGATTATAGGGAGTTGAATAAGCTGACCGTGAAGAATCGATACCCTCTACCCCGGATAGATGATCTGTTTGATCGATTGCAAGGGGCAAGCTGGTTCTCCCAAATAGATCTTCGATCCGGATATTATCAACTGAAGGTGAGGGAGCAAGACATCCCGAAGACGGCCTTCCGAACGCGCTATGGCCACTATGAGTTTCTGGTTATGTCTTTCGGGCTAACCAATGCTCCTGCGGCATTCATGGACTTGATGAATCGCGTGTGTCGGCCGATGTTGGACCGATCAGTGATAGTCTTCATTGACGATATTTTGATATACTCAAAGAACGAAGGAGACCACGCTTGTCACATCAAGGAGGTGTTAGAGACTTTATGAATGGAGAAACTGTATGCGAAGTTCTCTAAATGTGCCTTCTGGCTACGGGAGGTGCAGTTTTTAGGGCACATTATTAATTTCGAGGGAGTTATGGTTGATCCAGCAAAAGTCGAGGCAGTTACACAATGGAATTCCCCAAAGACGCCATCTGAAATCCGTAGTTTCTTAGGATTGGCTGGCTATTATAGAAGGTTCATCAAAGATTTCTCGAAGATAGCTTCCCCATTAACAAGGTTAACGAGGAAGAACGTGGTGTTCGACTGGGGAAAAGAACAGGAAGATGCGTTTCAGGAGTTGAAGGATAGACTAACCAAAGCTCCTGTGCTAACCCTACCGGAAGGAGATGAAGACCTAACGGTATACTCCGATGCTTCTTACTGCGGGTTAGGCTGTGTGTTGATGCAAAGAGGAAAGGTTATAGCTTACGCATCCAGACAGCTAAAGGACACGGAGGTTAACTACCCGGTTCACGATTTGGAACTTGCCGCAGTAGTGTTCGCATTGAAGATCTGGAGACACTATTTGTATGGAACTAAGTGCGCCATATTTACCGACCACAAAATTCTGATATATTTCTTTGAGCAGAAGGACCTAAATATGAGACAGAGGAGGTGGTTGGAGTTGATAAAGGATTACGACTGTGAAATCCATTATCACCGGGTAAGGCGAACGTGGTAGCCGATGCCCTGAGCCGAAAGGAAGGATATGAACCGATCCGGGTGAAGGCGTGCCAACTAGTAGTGACCCCAGATGTTATGAGGATGATAAGCAAAGCTCAAATGGACGCTTTAAAAGAGCAGCAAATCAATAAGGAAAGGATGGTGGGAAAAGTGGATGAATTGGTAGAGAACACCTTGGGTGTTAAGACCTTCCATGGCAGGATATGGGTTCCGAAGCATGGTGACTTGCGGGAAAAGATTATGGATGAAGCGCACAAGACCCGCTACTCAATACACCCAGGCGCAAATAAGATGTACCACGATTTGAAGAAAGATTATTGGTGGCCTGGGATGAAGAGAGATGTGGTTGCGTATGTAAATAAATGTCTCATGTGCCTACAGGTGAAGGCTGAGCACCAAAGACCTTATGGTTATGTTCAGCCATTAGAAGTGCCAGAGTAGAAGTGGGAACATGTTACCATGAACTTTATCACCAAACTACCCCGCACGACAAAAGGCCGTGACGCGATATGGGTGATTGTTGATAGACTGACTAAAAGTGCGCATTTCCTGCCAATCAAGGAAGCAATTAGTTCAGAAAAGCTTGCTGAACTGTTTATCCGAGAAATTATGGTGCGACATGGTATGCCCGTATCGATTGTTTCGGATAGAGATACGCGGTTCACCTCAAAGTTTTGGAAAAAGTTCAATGAAGAAATGGGTACGAGGTTGCACGTTAGTACCGCATACCACCCGCAGACCGATGGGCAATCGGAAAGAACGATCCAGACACTAGAAGATATGCTTCGGGCATGCGTTATCGAATTCGGCGGTAACTGGGATGATCATTTGCCACTAGTAGAGTTCTCCTATAACAACAGCTACCACGCCAGTATTAAAATGCCCCCATACGAGTTATTGTACGGTCGACGGTGCAGAACTCCTATTTGTTGGGGTGATGTCGGTCAGAAGGAACTAGGAAGCTTGGAAGTCGTGGAAGCCACCACGGAAAAGTTGGAGAAAATCAAGGCGTATATGAAGGCTGCAAGGGATAGACAGAAGTCATACGCCGACAGAAGAAGGATACCAATAGAATTTAGCGTGGGTGACAGGGTAATGTTAAAAGTGTCTCCATGGAAAGGGATTATCCGATTTAGGAAGAGGGGGAAACTGAGTCCCAGGTTTATCGGACCATTTAAGGTACTAGCACGAGTTGGGGATGTAGCTTACAGGCTAGACCTTCCAGAAGAACTAAGTGGGATTCACCCTACCTTTCATGTGTCGCACTTGAGGAAATGTTTAGCACCGGACGAGGTAGTCGTGCCTCTAGATGACATCGAAGTGGACGAGAAGCTGAACTATGTAGAGCAACCGGTGGCTATACTGGACCGGAAGGAGAAACAATTGAGAAATAAAGTAGTCAAGCAAGTCAAGGTGCAATGGAAACATCGAAAGGGGTCGGATGCCACCTAGGAATCCGAGGAGGAAATGAGACGACAATACCCCGACCTATTTAAGGACGAGGCAGGTTTCGAGGACGAAACCTGAATAAGGGGGGAGACTTGTAACGCCCCGAAATTTCCCGAAACAAGCCATTTAATAATAATGGGCTTTTAAGGGTTAATTTAAGAAATAAAGGGGTAAATTAGTGGGCTATGGACCAAATTAGCCTTAATGGGCTAGGTTTGATGGGTTTAAGGACCCTTAATCAGCCCTTAAACCATGCATGATCAGATCCATTCCACCATTTCAAACCCTAGCCACCAATTTTGTAGAGAGAGAAAGTAGAGAGAGAAAGTGGGAAGAACTCAAGATTTGAGCTTGGAAGATTGAAGGATTGAAGAGCTGGGTGTTTGGAGCATCAAAAACTAAGGAAATAGCAACAAAACAAGGTAAGAATCGA
>CM044013.1:610000-677500 GCA_024085815.1 Flaveria linearis
TCTGATGTCAACTTGTATTATAAAGATTAAAGAGTCACCTTTCCACCGCACTCACAATAACTCTAATCACAAAAAAAGCTAGGATAATGGAAAAGCTAAAGCAAAGGTACCACTCAGGTTGTAATTTGCTCCAATCGTTTTGTTTATGCAAATTCTAATTTGGGAAAAAGGCACTTGACCTCCTAAAGCTGCTTTTTTGATCTCTCTCTATTGTTCAAAGACCAACTAGTGTAGAACAAGACAACCCCAGATTCTTGTTTGTTCGAAATTCTAAGAAGCTAGCAAAAACTATTTAGCATTATAAGCCAACAATATAATCAAAGGAATGTTTACAAGATTGTTTACAGGGTAAAAGTCATTACATTGTACCTAGTTGATCAAGTTTTCTAGTTTAAGCATAAAATGAACAATTGGATCTTTATCATAGTGGAGGGTAGCTATTATTTCAGTATGCTTTGAAATTTCAAGTTTTGTATTATATGATCAAATATTCTCATTTTGCTTGTTAAGTTGATTCACGCATCATGGTTACATCATTTATTTGTTCATGTACTCGTTTTTGTATCTGATTGTTAGTTTCTTACTTGATAATTCTTTCTGTATCTAATGGATCTTCGTATGGAATCTTCACAGGATAACCTAAATCAGACCTCCACTATATCAGAGTATGATCTTGGGGGTGAAGGGGATCTTTTTAAAGCACCAGAACCGATAATCGAACAACCATTGATTACCCTTGATCCCATGACATCTACCATGTCAATGATCTCTACTGGGGAAGACACGATTTCCTCACAAGAACTTAAAGTTACGGACATCGAATCACTTCAAAACGAAGAGTTTTTGAATGATGTTTTCTATGACTGCAAAAACATATTGGCAAAAGAAGCAGCAGCTGAAACTGGACCTGAATCATCACCATTATCTGAAGTTCTAAGCTTCAGTTTTTCAGTTAAAACAGATGAAAACCCTGTTGCAAAAGATCCATCATGTCAAATCCCAAAAAGCATGAGCTTTGATAGTCTAAACACTATGGATTGTATTCAAGGGGCTCAAGTTAAATCCAATTTTCTTAATTTCAGTGAAATAGATTTTGGGAATGCTTATGGTATGCGAAGGGCTTTCAGTGAAGGAGACATAAAGGTGAATTTCAAATTACTATCTGCGTTGTGTATACTCATGATAATAGAGTCTCGAGTCATATTTAGATCGTTTTATTTCAAATCTGAGTGCATTAGATCTTTCTTCAAGAATGATTATACAATAAAGCAAAAGACTAATTAATCTAGTAAGGCTCAAATTTATGTAAAACATGCAATGTTTAAACTTGGAAGGAATTTTGATGTGTGGGCCCAGTAACGAGCATATGTTTGTTTATGCATCTAGACTAGACTCGAAGCCTTACAAGTGCCAAGATGACAGACTCATTGATACAGAATGTTTTTCTTTGATGACAGAGGCTATCTGATGCCAACACAAGCCTCAGTTATTATCCCCTTGGGCAGCCACCACTAATGAGTGAGCGAATCACTGAAGACCGTATGCAAAAGCTCTCAAGATACAGGAATAAGAAAACAAAGAGGAATTTTGGCAGAAAAATCAAGGTCAGCACTTTTTCTACAAGTTTATTATTATTATTATTATCATTTTCATAAAGTTAAATGTGGAAATGAAGGTGTCTAATGGTTTATGGTTTTCAGTATGCTTGCAGGAAGGCTTTGGCGGACAGTCAGCCTAGAATCAGAGGAAGGTTTGCCAAGACTGACGAATCTGACATCTTGAGAAAGTAACGTAGAAGTGAAGTGAAGTGAAACTGAAGTAGGTAGAGCTCATGAAAATATGGACCATCTGACACGGGGTCAAACTCAAACCACTGTTTGCTAAATAAGCTAGGAGGCTCAGTATAAACATTTAATCATCTCTTATAAAATGCAGTAATAATAATTATTGTTATTATGATTATCTTTCTAGTCTAGTCCTTGTAGATCCATGACGTGGAACGTGCGCGGTACATAAAGTATTTGTTGAATAATGGCCTAGTTGTTTCATAATTGTTATATACCACATATATGTATGGTGTGTTACATCATTGGTATTGTACAAATGTTTTTAAATAATCGTTTTTAGTTGGTAGTTTCAAATTATATACAACTACAAACGGTTACGTTTTGATGACAAAGAATCACTTTACTAGACTTCTTATCTTTTACAAAAAAAACTATTAAGACATACAGCATGATATATAAACAAAGGTACACAACATTCTCATTAATCTTCAGCAGTAAAATCAGGCTCTGCTGGCTTCTGAAGCATCAAAGGCGGTAATTTCTCAGGAATTCTCCCTTTCCTTGCACCATTTCGCCTCAAAGCACGAAGCGCATTGGCCGCAAACCTTGAGGCGTAAATTGTAGCACCCAGACTAGGTGAACTCCCACCTGCTCCTGTTAAAGCACTCTGCAGCCTATCTTCTTCTTCCCGAAGCGAGTCCTCCAATTTCTTCCTACAATGGCGCCGCCATGCCGCCTGTATGAAACAAGCCGCCCATGTCCTCCATTGTTGTGAGTAGAACCTGAAAGTGTGCCGTAGCTGCTTACTGTGAAGTCTTCTGAACTGAGATGCTACAAATTTCAGATCATCAGACTTCAATGCAAATGCCTCAACTTCTTCAAGTGCTTGAACAGTTCGTGTGGACAGGGGGAGGTTGGATGATGTATGTGGGTCCAAGGCCCATGTAAGAAGCTCCTCCCCACAAAAATCACCAGCTTTCAGATGCTCAGAGTTAAAGAAACCAGTCCGACCACCGTTGGTTGTAGTGGTTAATAATTTGCCTCGCATTACAAAATGCATCTCATCAACCGGGTCCCCTTCCCTCACGATGTAGCTATTCTCCGTATAAAGAACAGGTTTCAAACGATCACACAGCGCATCCATTAGTTGATCATCCATCTTCTCAAACATGGGTACCTGGAAACAAACAATGAACGATACTAAATATATAGGTCACCCAAGTATTGGAAAGGTTAAAAATGGACAACAAAGTAGCCTGTTTTGCAGCGAATAGACTCTGTGATGCAAAATGGGACTGAAACGAACTGACCCTCTTCAAGAGTTGCAAACAGAGATGGCGTTTTATATCCCTTCTGAGGTCCTTAGGAAGGTTCCTGATCAAATTATCTTCATCAACACCTCGCGTTTCCTGCCATTTGTACTGTTCATACCTTCGAATTCGCTCCTTAAGAGATTGTGGAAGCAAACGATGGGACATCCACTGCTCCGCATCTCGTCTTTTCACCCTCATTTCCTCCAACCTTATGGTTGTGGACTGCAGGTATGTCTGTGATAAAAAACACTCACACCATAGATCTTAATATATCAGTTACAGAGATATCAAAATTTACATGTAGACCTCAGTTACCAACCTGCATGTTTCCAATGAGAAATGAGAATAAAACCAAACCAGATATAGAAATAAACACTGCAAAGCAAATTTCCCACACAAAGGTGCTCGTTTTCAGGTTTTGACCCAGGGAACTGCAAAATTGACCAAAAAAACAATATGACATGAATTTCTACAAATCAACATAAATTTAACCACTCAAGAGTGATTTTGTTCAAACCTCAAATTTTGCAGACCCCACCAGAAACAGTAAAAGAACTTTTGTGGAAAATCAGTTGAGTTCACAACACCAGATTGAAGGGCAGGAAGAAAGATTCCAAAATCATAAGGGGGATTGTCCATATTCACTATAGGGCAACTTGAATTCAAATATGTCACATTATGAGATATACTATTACAATAAAACGAAGAGCGGACACATTCTGAAACAACTGAACCATCCCTTGCTGATATATTCCCACATGCCTGTCGCCAGCAAGTTGTCTCACGTTCAATAGAAAACAAGTACCAAAAGGCCCCGAATACCTAGAATACCAAAAGACGATGAAACACTCAATAACATGTGTATAATTTAACATACGTAATAGTACTATATGTATCAGATGATAGAACAAGGCATTCATAGAACAAAAAGAGCCCGCAATATCAAGATAACACGTGTGTATTCTTTAGATTATAAATAGTCAAAAGATAGAGCTATATAGCAAAATGAGGCCGATATATTCAGATTTAGGGGGAAAAAAAGGACACAACTGAATGTGTACAATATAATCTATAAAATAATTTGTGCCACCTCTTACATGACTAGCCAGCATGTAAAGGAAGAGATTGAAAGCAGCTCCAGCCCATGCAGTTTCAGTAAGTATTCCAGATGTTCTTGTGACCTCCTTATAAAGAGGATAGATTCGAAGCATTCTTGGGATGTATTGGAAAAATACAACAAATTTCAACAAGTTTTTTGTGTTTAAGGATCTTGAGCCACGCAACCTCGGTATAATGATTAAAATCACAACCTGAGATAATACCAGAAGACAATCAATTTGATATGTACCGAAAGATGCAAGAAATTTAATCCTGTAGAGACTTATCTTCCTTACAATCACAAAGTAGCCAAGCTAAACCCTAATTTGTTCAAGTTTACTTTTTTTTGGTCAAAGTCTCAAAACAAAACTGCCTCTTTGCTCATAAGTAGCCATTACAAAGCCTTGATGCTCCATATTTGTCATCATCAAAGACTATTGATAGTCATAGACATAACCAATAAGAAGGGTGTTTGGTATGGATGTGCATTTCCAAAGTGATTACGTGAGTTGAAGAATAAGAACAGTAGGTAGAAATTTTTACATTTATCTCAATAACCAGTTTCTTCAAGAAATTCTCACCGTTACTCCAAATCTGATTATATTTAACCTTAAAAATTATCCGTATCTTAGGAGTCATAAGCGTTTGTACCCAAACACTCAAAAATGCGACAAGCCACAAAACCAGATAAATGCACATCCAAACACTCTGATCAAACTGTGCACATTCAACAATAACTGTATAACATGCAAAAGTATACATTTAATATATCCGGTTCTGACCTGTGGCAATGGAAGAACTGCAAGAATGTCAACTAGAAAGTATGAGGACAGATATCTCTTTGCAATCTCCCAAGAATCCTCCACTAAAATACCCCTACCAAATACTCTAGAAGAAGGAGGTATAAAGCCAGTACGAAACTGAAAGATGATATGAACTATGTAGAATATATCCGTGAAGGAACGCAAAACACTGGCGGTTATCTGCAACTTATTGTCCAAATCAAGGCACTTCTTGTCATCTTTCACTATTGGAATATAAAAGAATAATGGGTCCACTGAAACAGCAATCAGACATGATAGCACAAATATTTTGTTCCACTTTTGGAGGAATTTTCCTTGTGGATTAAGCGTTTTCTTCCAAGAACCAGCGCCTCTACTCAGAATCCTGTTTAACGAACGGGACTCAATTGATTGTTTCAAGCTTTTAACCCCTCCAGAACCATGTTCCAAGCTTTTCCAGAACATACTGGAAACCGAATCTAAGGCTGTTTTAAACCTCCGTGGAGAACCTCCATTGCTACTTTTTTCTGATTTCCAGTCCTCAAACCTGCTCAGATTATTAAAAAAAATACATATATATATCATATACAATGCACATACATATGTAATTCAAACTGAAAGTCCTGAACAAGAGCTAACCTCACAAACTTCGCAGGTCGAAGATTCATTGCTATAAATAACGAGTTCAAACTGCAGAATTCTGGTTAAAGGGACACCTTCAACCCCATAAATAAAAAGGAGACCTTGAACCCCAATAAGAATGCTGATAGTCAAGCACTGGAGATACATATAAAGACATCATTTAGATCACAATTAATTGTTTTATATAAACCACACTTTAAGACAATAACCAGACAATCAATAGATCTAAAGCAAGTGGTTATAGCACGGATTACACACACAAAAAATCGAATTTTCAAACAAAAAACACAAGATAAAAAAGATGAATTGCTAGGTTATTCAAAGTGATTATAATCCCAAGTAGAGCAAAATCCAGTTGTTAACATAAACATGAAATTGGTAAAGAAATATAAACAAAATCTACTGGTAAAGAGATTGATCTTGAAGCAAGTAGAATTGGAAAACAGAGTAATAATTTCGGTATGTAAAGTTGGTTGTTGTTGAATATATTTCGGTGGTCAACTGTTGTAAGTAGCGAGTAGAGATGATTGATTCTTGGTGAAAGAAAGAAACAAGAGAAAGGCATGCAATACAAGTAGGGGGGTTTATTATAGTACAATCGCGATTACATGAAAAAGAATCGAAGTGAGCCCAGATCAAGAACAGAACAAGTGAGAAAGATGCAAGAAGCGAGAAGAAAGATGAGTGCTTGAAACTAGAAAAAAGAAAAAGATTATATAGAAGAGAAAGACTTACAAGAAGAGAAGAGAAGAGAAGTTGGGCGACGATCGGAAGCGAGCAGATGATGGGTCTGGGTCTGGGGGTCTTAGACTCTTAGTCGTTTGGAGATGAGATTAGATTGATTAATTTTGGATGTTAGAGAGGGTAGACAGAGAGAAAGAAAGAAAGAAAGAAAGAGGAAGTTTCTGGGATGCTTCTTTGCCGTTTACCAAGTCACGACGAGAGACAGACACAGGACCGGGAGAAACGGGTCGGACTCCCAACATATATTATTACTAGTAGCCTTGGTTTTCTAAGAGACCATCTACAATCCGGCTATTGTCCTTGTCCTTGTGATTATAATTATATTAAAAATTAGAGTGAATATCGTTTTTGCTCCCTATGGTTTGTACAAAATAACTATTTTACTCCAATAATTTAAAAATAATTTTATCCTCCTTGTGATTACCAGTGTTTTTCGATTTTACTCCCCGACCCTAACTCCATCCAAATATTCTGTTAAGTGTCACCCATGTACCCCTCACGTGAGGGGCATTTTTGTCTTTTCTCTTTAAATGATAAACTTAACCCTTAAACACTGCAGTGCAAAATCTCGCATACCCATCTAAAGATTCGAACCCAAAAT
This sequence comes from Flaveria linearis, assembly GCA_024085815.1. Lineage (NCBI taxonomy): Eukaryota > Viridiplantae > Streptophyta > Magnoliopsida > Asterales > Asteraceae > Flaveria > Flaveria linearis. The sequence continues at coordinate 616,968 of CM044013.1, forward strand.
CAAAAACCCTATTGGGGATAACTTCAAGAACGATAAAAAACGTAACTACAGTAGCTAAGAATCCAATTACAACACTCAATTGCTTCTCAGACCTCTTAGAAGCAGATCGTTCGAAAGAAACCCTAGCGATTACGATCACCACTCTACAAACTCCTATAAACCCTAACAAGATCGGAATCAATGTACCATTGGGAAGAACTCCCGACGAATCTTTCGAAACCGGCAGAAAGTTATGAACAACAAGCGAAGAACACGAAACAACGGTGAAATTGAAAACCCCACAAAACTGATAGAAATAGAGTCTTGATTGGAGGTGATTGTGAGTGAGTTTGAGCCTGAAGATCTGAGCTTTGTTTTCATCAAATTCGAACTTATCGTTTGATTTCTTTCTGGGTTTTAATCCTGAAGTGGTGTCACTGGGTCTGCGGATCGCGGCTTTGATGCCTGATGAATTGGGGTTTGCAGGGGTGACGTCATCGGGGTGGATGTAGGTGTGCAGGCTATGGAGGAAGAATGAGGGGATCTTGATGAAGGAGAAGAGGAGAGTTAGGAAGAGCGATCAGACTATGTGGATGAGGAGATTGGTGTTGGTTGATGATAATGGTGATGACATTGTTTCTCTGCTTAAACACAACACCAACATCAAAGTAAATGATTCCAGAAGTAGGCACATCCACATGAATTCCTTTCACAGGGAACCAAAGAAACAGATCCTGAGCCGCAATCCCCGAAAGATTCGAGATTTTACCGTAACTAAGAACCCCAGCAAAGTTCCAATCGAATCTCACACTTGTTTCAAACTTCGTATTGCACCAACTGTTCAAATGGACCTCGAATCGGTTGGTTGATGGGTCGATTGTGTAGTTTGTGATTCCTTTCGGGAGGAGACCGATTGGGAGGCCGTTGGAGCTTAGGGCGTCATAAATTGATGATGATTGTGCGATTATGAAGAAGAATGAGATGAATGTTGGTAGGAGATGAAGATTCATTGCTTGATTTGGGGAATTTGTGAGGAATTTGAAAGACTGAAATTAGGGTTTATAACAAAAAAGGAGAAATAGAGAAATGCTTATGCTTTTTCTTATGCAAAAGAGAAAAGACAAAAATGCCCCTCACGTGAGGGGCACATGGGTGGGACTTAACAGAAAATTTGGATGGAGTTAAGGTCGGGGAGCAGAATCAAAAAACACTGGTAACCACAAGGAGGATAAAAGTCATTTTTAAACTATTGGAGTAAAATGGTTATTTTGTACAAATCACAGGGAGGAAAAACGATATTTACTCTAAAAATTATTTCTTTTAATTAAATAATATTTTTTATATTTTTACATTGTATTTTCCCTCTAATCCACTAAAGACTAATTTCAAAAATATAAAAAACTTACGAGGGTTACATGTTTCCCCAAATATGATTAAACACAATACAATCTTAATAAATTTTCTCCATCTTTCACTCACAACCATCATTCTATAATATAGGATACTCACTCATATAAAAATGAAGAACAGGTTGTAAATGCTCTAACTCACTCTTTTTTCCCCAAATGTTGCCTTCACTTCAATTCATCAACTCTAGTTAACTTTACCCGTTTCAAACAGGATATCCTTACACTAAAGGCTATTTGGCCATATTTGAAAAAGTAAATACTGAACCAGTAAGAAATCTTACTGTTTAAGAGATTCTGAACCACTAAGTGTTGTTTGGTTGAATCTTAAATAACCATGGATAATTATCATTTTACCCCTCTGTATTATTTTGTGCCGGATGAAATGTATCTATTTGCTTGTCATTTGACTTTTGTAGGTCAAATGAGTTGGTTTCTATTCTTGACTTTTGCAGCTTCACCTGGTTGAACCCGATCATGGATAATGTGTTGTTTGTTTTTTCTACAGCAAGAAGTCTGCAGTCTGCCGACCACATCTGCAAACATCTGCAGGAGAAGAGGTGGACCAAACCTCTGCAGTCTGTAACAAGAAGAGTGTCTGTTTTTAACGTCTGCAGACTGCTAAAATCAACTGGTGGTAGTATACGGCGATGCTGGACGGTGGTGGTGATGGTAGATGGTGGGTGGTGGTGGACGGTGGGTGGTGGTGGTGGTGGTGGTGGCGGACGGTGGGTGGAGGCGGACGGTGGGTGGAGGCGGACGGTGGTGGTGGAGGACAGTGGTGGTGGTGGAGGACGGTGGTGGTGGACATGGGTGGTGGTGGTGGACATGGGTGGTGGTGGTGGACATGGGTGGTGGTGGGTGATGGTGTTTAATCCTCTGTAGACTTTACAAGACTTTAAAAGTAGTTGTGCCAAGTCTGCGCCATGCAGACCTTGCATGGACCTTTTTTAATGAAAAGTCTTTCAAAAAAATCAAACATTCTACAGACCTAAACGTATGTGCATGGTCTGCGCGGAACAGACAAAATAGGTCAGGAGGAGCTTTTCTAAAAAAACAAATGCTCCCTAAATGTATATCATTATTCCAAAATATATATTGCAATATTCAGTGACCACAATACTTTTACCTCTAACAGAACTCTACCAAACAACTCTATCAAGCTTATACATTCATGGTGGTTGGTTAATTACACAATAACCATCGTCCCCTTAAATATTAATTCACACTGTCACACCCTCAATTTACACAAACGGGGTTTTACCGTTAGGCGTGTGACATAACCAGGATCTCAGATAAGCATCAGTTACACCAAACGACTCGACAATTACAAATCATATAAGTTGCTTAGTAATAATGAAATAAACCAACTTGTATTTAAGTATTGCGGAAGTGAAAACAGGAAAACATTTAACAACGGTTTGGAACACGCAAACAAGCGTCCAATCCAATTTATGTAAAGTACATGAAATTAAATCTTGAAAACTGATTTGGGTGAATGCGGAATGACATGCAGTGGATGTTGTGCTCCTAAACGTGCCACATAATGTCCTGAGAGAAAACATGCAAAAGTCAGTACAAGACTGGTGAGTTCACAAGTTTATCAGAAAACAGTAAGTATCACTAATGAAATTCCCGGATTTAGTAATCAAAGCATATAATGGGTAGCTAGCCCATAGCAATCACTATGTGTATGAAGTCGCGACCGAGCTGACATGTAATCAATAGTAATAATGTAGGCCCGGCTGTGGTTTCCCCACCACAACACTGTAAAACAGGCTGACCGTTCACCCGTTTGACCTCCAGTCAAGCTAGCGCGACTAGCCCGGGCGGGGTATGTCAATCCCAGTAGATCTACTAACAATCACCTTGCTATTTGCATATTAACGGTCCGAAGGGCAAAGTATAACAACAAAGTATCAGATATATGCAGTATTACAAAAACCCAATGTAATGTAACGTTTATAAAAGCAGCATGTTTCTCTCCCCCAAAAAGAGTATAAAGTAAAAGTGGGGCTGTAAACTCACCTTGATTGATGACATTTAAATTTGAACGGTAATAGATTAGGCACCAACGATTTTCTTACGAGTAACCTACGGATCGACGTCTCGAATTAGAATAAGAATGATATGAGATATGGGAATAAATTAGGGTTTCTATTGGGATTTGGGGTATTTTATATATAATTTAAATTATAATAAGTTTTATAATAACGGATAAAGTTTAATGTAAAGTGTAAATAATTTCAATAATTATTTAAAGTAGGAAGATTTTAATTTTAACTAAAGGTAGCGTTTGGACCCATAATGATTTATTAATTTAAACCATAATAAAGAAATCCATTTTATAGGAAATAACTAAAAAAATAATCTTTGTTATATTATTTATAAATATTTAAATTTAAAGAAAATTTGCAGAAAATATGTTTGATGATTTAAAAATAAATAAAGTTTATAAAAATGATTTTTATAATTTTTAAGAATTTTCTGTAATTTTTAAAAGGTTGAAAAGCCTTAAAAAAAATGTTGGGGGTGCCCGGGGTCGAACCCGGGACCTCAAAGTATGCAAGGGGACATGGAATCGGTGAACCAAGGCTTATAGCCACGGTATCACTTGGTTCCTAATGCTTTTAAACACTTCTAACCCATTTCCCCCAAATCACTATGAACCCTAGTTTGAAATCGATTCAATTGAACGTCGATTCGCGTATGATAGTAAAATTAACCATAGGGCTTTGATTGCCCGTGTAAAACAGAGTATGTATGTATGTTCAATTACCTGGATTGAGGTTTAGATTGATGAAACAGGTTAGAAAACAAGCCGCGACCACGTAGAGCTCGTTTGTGGGTCAAATGATGATCATAATTCAATTAAACTTACAGTGAGATTCGAATGATGGTCAGGACTAAAAGCCTTCTACCAATTTTGATTAATTTGGCTTCGAACAGAGATTTCGATTAAGTTGCAGGTCGACACCGAAGATGATGATCGAATGGCTATGTTAGTGTGTTTTCGGACGAAATTGGGGATGGTAGTTGATTAGGAACAGATAAACGATCGTTTATATTCGATTAATTAGATTTTTTAGTGTGTTAGTGCGATCGTGGCGTGGAATCTGGCCAAAAGTAGGGTGGTGGGGTCGGCTCTAGATCACACTCAAATTTTTCAAATTGTTGTGGGGCAAGTGTTCGAATCTTCCACATGAGTGTGTCGGGGATGTTTAATTGAGTTGAAACCGCGTTGATTGGGGTATCGTGGGTCACCGGAGGGTGGCCGGAGATGGTGGCGGAGGGAAAAGGGGGCGACGGGATGGGGGGTTGGGTTTTTAAAAATTACACTTTGGCCCCCTGTAGTTTGTTTTGTTTATTATTTCATGTTTAAAGTTTTTAAAACAAGTTTTAAATATTACATTTTCAACCCAAAACTTTTAGGGTTTTGTTTTTAATAATAAATTTTATTATTATTATTATTATTATATTATTATTATTATTATTATTATTATTATTATTATTATTATTATTATTATTATTATTATTATTATTATTATTATTATTTTGTTAAACCTTTGAAAACCTCAAAAATATTTAAAGTTGTTTTATGTATTTTCAAATTCGATAACTAAGTTTCGTAATTACTAATATAATTTTATAATTTTTTATAAGATCATATTAATAACTATATGATTATAATGTGAATTAAATGACAATATTACCGCGCTCATATTGAAATAAAATCAATTCCATTGGTTAACATAAACGGGGTTCGGGTTTCAAGTTGAAATGGGTCGGATGTTACAGTCTCCCCTACTTTAGGAAATTTCGTCCCGAAATTTTAATCACGAGGAGGCTGAAACGAAAAGATGAGGGTACTTGGATTTCATTTGGTCCTCACGTTCCCAGGTGAACTCTGGTCCACGCTTTGAGTTCCATCTAACGCGTACAATGGGAATTTTGCTACGCTTTAGTGTTTTGACTTCTCGATCCATAATCTCTACTGGTTCTTCAACGAAACGAAGCTGTTCATCGATTTCTAGTTCTTCTAATGGAACAACAAGTGATTCATCAGCAAGACACTTCCTTAGGTTTGACACGTGAAACACATTGTGTATTCCACTGAGTTCGTCAGGTAAGTTCAGTTGATAAGCCATCGGGCCAACCCGTTTGACAATCTCAAACGGCCCCACGTACCTAGGGTTTAGTTTCCCCCGTTTTCCAAAGCATATTACACCCTTCCAGGGTGAGACTTTCAACAGTACTTTATCACCAATCTGAAACTCCAATGGCTTACGACGCTTGTCGGCGTAACTCTTTTGTCGATCACGTGCTGCTACCATACGGTTACGAATTTGCACAATCTTCTCAGTCGTTTTGTGCACAAGTTCAGGTCCTGTAAGTTGGCTTTCTCCTACTTCTGCCCAACAGATAGGTGATCGGCACTTACGTCCATACAGTGCCTCAAATGGAGCTGCCTTAATCAAGGTGTGATAACTTTTATTATAGGAGAACTCAACCAATGGTAAATGAGTTTCCCAGCTGCTGCCAAAATCGATCACACAGGCACACAACATGTCTTCCAGTGTCTGGATTGTACGCTCACTTTGACCATCGGTCTGCGGGTGATACGCAATACTCATATCCAGCCGCGTCCCCAATGATCGTTGTAATGATTGCCAGAAGTGAGAAGTGAACCGAGCGTCACGATCAGAAATGATAGATATCGGCATGCCATGCCGAGAGACTATTTCCCTTAAATAGATACGTGTCAGTTTCTCCATTCGATCAGTCTCTCGGATTGCCAGAAAGTGTGCGGATTTCGTTAGGCGATCAACTATAACCCAAATGGTATTGCATCCGCTGGGAGTCCTAGATAATATCGTGATGAAGTCCATCGAGATCTACTCCCATTTCCACACTGGAATTTCCGGTTGTTGGAGTAAACCGGATGGTCTCTGGTATTCTACCTTAACCGTGGAACAAGTTAGGCATCTGCTTACGTATGTGGCTATCTCCGCTTTCATTTTCGGCCACCAGTAAAATTCTTTCAGGTCCTGATACATCTTATCTGAACCTGGATGGATTGAGTAATGTGACTTATGAGCTTCATCCATTATCAGCTCTCGCAAATTCCCGTACTGTGGTACTGTTGGGTCATTATAAGGCTGGTGCAACCAAAACCACTTCACATAGTCATTCTTGGTGCTACACTCAAAAGGCTTCCGAAGCTAAGTATGAGATCTTCCGAAGTCTGAAGAACAACAGCTGAAGTCATCAGCTGAAGAAAGAGCTGAAGACTATCTTCCGAAGACAAAGTCTGAAGACTTCCGAAGATAAAGTCTAAAGACTTCCGAAGACAAAGTCTGAAGAAAACTTCCAAAGACAAAGTCTGAAGAACACTTCCGAAGACAAAGTTGAAGAAAGAGCTGAAGACAAAGTCTGAAGAAAGAGCTAAAGACAAAGTCTACTTCCAAAGACAGAAGAAGACTCCAAGCCTCGGAAGAAGCAGTCTTCCGAAGTATAAGTGGCTTCGGAAGAAGTTATTCTTCCGAAGAAATTTATCCTTTGGAAGACACTGCTATGTCCAGTAGACATAAGTGTGGTCTCTGACAGTCCGCTGCAGACCTCTGATACAGCATGGCTTCTTCCTAAAGAACCATGTTGTTGACCATACTTTATTCTACTGTATACCTTTTTATGATAGTACATGTTACCAACTTTAGTTGGTGACAAAAGGTAAGTCAGGGACATGTCCTGACTACCAAACACCTCACCTATAGTCTTGTAGTATAGATGTTTGGTTAGAGGTTTCCAGCTGGTATCAAAGTATATCCGGCTGTAGGTAGTATTATATATATCTTCTCTTTGTAACTCATTAAGTAGTGATTTGAGTCCAAGAGTCTTGTAATCCTTTGAGTTGAGAAGCAATATATAAAAGTACCTTGAAAATTTACATCCTGTGTTTATTTACTGCTTGTTACTTGTTATATTGTGATCAACTCTTCATAGACTCTTGCTGAGTGTTGTTCAAGGTGAGTTTGAGAGAAAAACCATCTTGTTGAGTGACCAATATACGATCCTGCAATTGGTATCAGAGCACTCAGTCTCTTGATTGTGTGATCTTACCATCTAAATCAACCAGTTTTTCACTCCTTACTTCAAACCACTCACTCAAATGGCCGCTCTCACTAAGGCTGATATGGAGACCGGTACCATGACCAAATCCCCACTGATCACTCCTGAAGACTTTGACACATGGTGCACTAGAATGGAAGGCTTCATCAAGTGTCAAGACTTAAGGATGTGGGACTCCATTGTCAATGGTCCCTTCATACCAAGCACTACTTCTGCTACTGGTAATCGCATCATTCCAAAAGATGTTGATGATTACTCAGAAGAAGACAGGAAGAGAATAGAGCTAGATCAAAGGGCTATGACTTGTCTTCAAACTACTATCCCAAACTCCATCTACAGAGGCTTCAAGAAGTGCAAGACAACCAAAGATTTATGGGATGCATTGAAGCTTATGTATGAAGGATCCATGGAAACCCAAGAGAACAAGAAGGATCTCTTGAAGTAGCAGTTTGAGAACTTTACTTTCAAGGCTGGTGAGACCTTGACGCAACAATACTTCAGGTATGTTGAGATAGTAGATACTCTGGTGGATATTGGAGTAGCTCTTGAGAATAGAGACATAGTTAGGAAGTTCATGTCTTCCCTTCCTAAACTATAGACACACTATTGTGTTGTAATCAAGAGAACTTCGGACCTTAAGACTCTTACTCTCACAGAGTTGTATGGTATCCTAAGTGCATTCCAGATGGAGATGAACATGCAGAACTCCTCTGGTCAACTCCTCTGGTCACTCTAATAACCAACTGAGTTCAACCCTTCATGTGGTTGAAAGGGAAATCACAGAACCACAACATCAGTTGCTATGCTACCCTGACAGCTCACATAATGGACCCTACATTACTCTACCTGAGACTCCAAAGTCTCAAAAGGTTCAACACAAATCCTTTCAGGATAGTTGTGCCTTTGTCTCTAGAAGTGGACACTCTGGTGATTTTCAATATTGCTTTGATGATCTTGAGTGCTTCAGTCCAGATGATGTGGAGTATGTGGACATTGTCCAACAGATGGATCTTTTAACTTACAGAGCGAAGAAGTTCTTTAAGAGAACTGGAAGGCAATTCCCTCAAAACCCAGCCAACAGCAAGTTTGGGTTTGATAAGAGCAAAGCAAAGTGTTACAACTGCAACCAACTAGGTCACTTTGCTAGGGAATGCAAGGCTCCCAAGAACAACCCGGGAACCCCACAGGCCTCCACACATCCCTTAGCTTCAAAGCATGAAGAAAAGTCAACAGAAACAGCTGCAATAGCTCAAGAAGTTGACTAGAGCTTCATGGTACAGGATGTGACTCCCGCTCAAGCACTCATGGCCGGAACAGATGATGATCAGGTATATGAACATCTTTGTACTCCAGCCTGTATTTCTAAAGTTAAACTCTATAAGGATTACAATACGGAAATCAGATCTGATGTTGAGTCTTTAAATATCTTAAAATCTGATTTTAAAAGAGCTGAATCTGAGTATAAAAAGAAAATTGAGGAGTTAGAGAAAACTGTGTCTCTTTTAAAACATGAAAAGACCAATTACAAGACTCAAATTAAAGATCTGATATCCAAACTGTCTGAAGTTCAAGCCCAGTTGGTCACTGCTGAGGCTCAGGCCAGGAAGTAAGCTATTGCTGAGCAAAACTTCCAAGCTATTCTTGCATCATCCTCTCATTCCAAAATGTTTTATCAAACAAAGAAAGGTTGGGAACCAATGAAATAGCTCCACCACACTCTTATGAGTCTATTAGACTACCTAGATGTGGTACTGAAGAGCAAGAGGTTCCAACTGCTGACCCTTCTCCATTGGAACTAGAGAATGAGGCAAAAATAGTGGCCACCACAGGGGAGAAACAGGAAGATACACTCATCTCCACCTGTGAAGAACAAATCCTAACCACCAAGGCAAGAATAAGCAGAGCTAAAGCTGCAAGAAGGACTGCCAAGAAGGTTGCAGAGTTCAAGCTGAAGATTGACCCAAAGCAAAAGGGTGTCTTCATCTCTGCTGGATTCCAAGTGGTAGGTACTTCTGATTCAGGAAAGGAGTGCAGTACCAGCACTCCTGTCCTACCAAAGGATCAGAAGTTAAAAGGAAAAGTTGCTGATAAAGAGAAGAAATCCAAGAAACAGCAACCTGCAAATTCCCAAAAGACTAACATTGCATGCATAATGTGTGGTCTGCACAACCACATGGCTAAAGATTGTTACTATAATCCAGCAAGCACACATTATGCAAATAATGTTAGAAAAGAAGGAGTCAGGGAAGGTTTCTCATTTGGACCATTTCAAACGGTTTAAATGATGAAAAAGGGAAAATTGGTCTCGGAAGCCAAGTTGCTTTCGGAAGAAAGTACTTCTTCCGAAGGGAAAATGGCTTCGGAAGCCAAAGCTTCTAAGGTTCGGAAGAACAAGAAAGCTCTCTTGAAACCATCCCAGAAGAAGACTCCTTCGGAAGAAAAGGTGGTGAAGGCTTCTTCCGAAAAGAAAGAAGCTTCGGAAGAAGACCATGCTGCAAAAGCTACAACAAGCTCATCCTCAAAGGTCAACCAAGGGATGGATTGGAAGATCAAGAAAGATGCTGCAGCCCAAACCTCTTCTTCAACGACCTCTATTGAACCCCAATGCATATCTTTTGGTTCAATTATGTCACTATCTTTGGAAGAGCCCAAGACCAGTAAGGCTTGGGCTTCCAAACAAAACTAACCATCTCATCTTATGTGCAGGGATATCCATTTGACAAGAACAACAATGTCTGGATTGTAGATAGTGGATGCTCTAGGCACATGACAGGGAACAGATCTCTCCTTCAACAATTCCAGAACTTTGATGGAGGGCCTATTCAATTTGGAGGTGAGGCCGGAGGATATATTTCTGGCAGAGGAAGTATATCCAATGGCAGAATAAACATTGACAAAGTTCACTTTGTCAAACAGCTTGAACGCAATCTGTTAAGTGTTTCTCAATTCTGTGACCAAAAGTGTCAAATGCTTTTCACAGAACATGAGTGCATTATCCTCAAACCAGGGATGACAATTCCTCCGGAATTGGTACTTCTTAGATCTCCCAGGAAAGAGGATATGTACAAGCTGGATATGAACAATGCTTCTCCTATAGGTGAAGTATCATGCTTTCTTTCCAAAGCTGATAGTGATGAGTCAACACTATGGCATAAACGTATGTGTCATGTGAATTTTAAAACACTGAATAAATTGGCTAAAAATAACTTGGTACATGGTTTGCCTAAAAAGGAATTTTTCTGCAAAGATAACTGTGTTGCATGCCTGAAAGGGAAACAACACAGATCATCTCATAAATCCAAATGTGTTAACTCTATCACTACTCCATTACACTTATTGCACATGGATCTCTTTGGACCCACAAGTATAATGAGCATTGGAAGGAAATCATACTGCCTTGTGATTGTTGATGATTTTACTAGATTTACATGGGTATTCTTTTAAAGAAGTAAAGATGAAACTGCTGAAACATTAAAATCTTTTATTCTTAAAATAGAAAATCAAATTAATCACAAGGTTAAGATCATTAGAAGTGATCAAGGGACTGAGTTTAAGAACTTTGTTCTTGACTCATTCTGTGACTCAAAAGGGATTGCCAGACAATATAGTGCTCCCAGAACTCCTCAACAAAACGGTGTTGCTGAGAGGAGGAACAGGACACTTATTGATGCTGCTTGAACCATGTTACCTCTAATATTCTGGGCAGAGGCAGTTAGCACTGTATGCTATGTGCAGAACAGGGTTCTTGTAGTTAAGCCCTATGGAAAAACCCCTTATGAGTTATGGAACAAGAGGCCACCGTTCATTGGCTTTCTAAGGTCCTTTGGCTGCAGGTGTACCATACTTAACACAAAAGACAACATAGCAAAGTTTGCTGAGAAGTCGGATGATGCTATCTTTGTTGGATACTCTTCTAGCTCCAAAGCTTATAGAGTATACAACATCAAGAATCAACAATTTGAGGAGTCATCCAATATAGTTATTAATGAGTACACCCCTTGTGTTAGGGGGAATGGACCTGATTATATCTTTGATTTAGAATTGTTTCCAAACTATTCTAAACCATCTTGTAGAATGTTTCAGCTGGAACAGGTGCTCAAAATGATGCTGATGCTGATAAACTATTTGAGCTTCCCAGACCTCTTCCAAATTCTCCAAGAGCTGAAAGACAACAAGCTTCAACCATCCACAGGTCTGATAGTGTAACTATCTCCAGGAATAGTGAAGCTTCAACAAGTGAATCACTTGATCAACCTCAAAGTTCTTCAGGTGATCCATTACAACACCAGGTTGAAGAGAGTAGTATTCTGAAGGAACAAGCAAATGTTAATACTACCCCACAACCAACCATTGATGATGTTTCTCAATCATTCAATCAGTCCTCATGGAATGATTTTGAAACAGCAGCTGGACAGAGTGATCCAGTTCCTGATCAGAATATGTTCAACCTGGACTTATCTTTACAACTGGAAATGATTCCTCATCTTAGGATTCACAACACTCATCCAACTGAAAACATCATAGGGAATGTCTCTGAAGGTGTGAGAACAAGAGGGAAAACTCATCATGGGAATGTCTGTTTGTACTCATGCTTCTTATCTCAGATGGAACCCAAGAAGGTGAAGATGCCTTAAAGGATAGTAGTTGGATTGAATCGATGCAGGAGGAGCTGCTTCAATTCAGAAGACAAAAGGTCTGGAATCTATGCCCACTACCATCTGGTCAAGTACCCATAGGCACTAAATAGGTGTTCAGAAACAAGAAAGATGAAAGAGGCTTGATTATCAAGAACAGGCAAGATTAGTAGTTCAAGGGTACACCCAAGAGGAAGGAATCGATTATATTGATGTCTTTGCACCTGTTGCAAGACTTGAGGCAGTTAGGATCTTCCTTGCTCATGCTGCATCCAAGAACTTTATAGTCTACCAACTTGATGTCAAGTGTGCATTTCTATGTAACACCCTCAATCTCATAACAATATAATATAATAAGGAGGGTGCTACTAGTTGGGTTATAATAATAATTCAGAGACTACAAACGCAGCGGAAATTTTTATATATTAAAAACTTTTTACATCATTAACAATCGTTACAACACTTCAACTGATATCTCAAAACTTTGTCAAACTTCATATACATCTTTCTTAAAACCCAACATTTAGCCAGTATCATACACCATAACCGGAATTTAACTCGGTAGGGCGCCTCCACGAACACTTCTATTAATACCTGGCATGCATAAGAAAACAAACACAAAATCAGATAAACTGGTGAGTTCTAACGTACACCACATTTCAATAATAACAACTCATTAACTGTTACAATACCAAATGATTCATAAACATTCATCAGTCTATTTATTCATCTCAGTATTGATATGCATATCGAATACCCACAAGGTATTTATGGACATCTTTTTATCGATTTTAATTTGGTGGGTCAAACCTCCACCTCGCGCGTTGAGGGTCAAACCTCCGTCTATAGTTTGGTGGGTCAAACCTCCATCTCGCGTGTTGACGGGTCAAACCTCCGTCTATAATTGGCGTTGACGGGTCAAACCTCCGTCTATAGTTGGTGGGTCAAACCTCCACCTCGCCATTCACCACAATTTACCACTTTCAACTCTTATTCACATTTTCTATTTATTTATATGCATGCCAGTGCCCGATTTTGTCAAACAACATTTATCAAACGGCATTAACACATAAAAAGAGCAATTAGAACTCACCTTAATGTTTTCAGCAAGTGGTTATCAATCCAAATACACTAGGGCAGCTAAAACTTCTCCTTCTCAAAGCAAATCTAAAACAACAACCCTAACTTAGTCAAATCACCCCTAGCTGATCACTTCCCACGACTAAGGTTATACGATTGGACTCATTCGTACGACTGAACATGCGACTGAGCTTAGTAGTACGAATGGACCATACGACAGAGGTGCGAATGAGCTATTGCGAATGACCTCCATTCGTGCGATTGGTTTATGCGACTGAACTTCAATCGCATGATTGAACAATGCGATTGACTCAGTCGCACGAATGGGTCATGCGACTGGGCTCATTCGCCTGAAACGGATCAGCAGCTGTGTTCTTGACATATTTGATCCAAAAACTCGAGTTTTAACCATTTGGATTATACCATATTCACAACAGAACATATATACTTCATTTACAACCGTTTCGGGTCCTTATTTCATCAAATTTCACAAAAACTAGGATCCGAACCCTCACTTTTTAGCTTAACAGAAAGATTGAATAGAAACCCCGATTTAAAACATGTTTTCGGATCAATTTCAACCACATACACAGCTTAACATATTCAAGAATCGATCCGTACCAAGCAAAACTTACCAAAACGGAGTTAGCTGAGTCGATTTGGCAAGAACAGGGTGTTTGGGTTCGAAAGGAACAAGGGGATGAGATTACTGCAGATAAAATCTGCTTTTGAACACCCTTAACCGCCCTACTTATCCTACATGCCTATTTTAGCCGCCATACTCAGTCGCACGACTGGACCCATTCGCACGGCTCAATCGTACGACTGAGCCCATACGCCCGTCATTCGTGCGATTGGGCCTCATTCGTACGCATGGCGTGCGACTGAGGTTCATTCATACGCATGTTATGCGACTAAACACTAATCCTAATAAATAAATAAATATCAAACTTTTTGGATGTTACAAGTCTACCCACCTTCTTTAGGGTTTCGTCCTCAAAACCTGGCTAAAACAATAGGGGGTAGTTCCGTCTCATTTCTTCTTCTGTTTTCCAGGTTGACTCAGATCCTTGGCGATGTGCCCACTGCACCTGGACTAAGCTAATGCTTTTATTTCTAAGTTTCTTCTCCTTATGATCTATAATTGCCACGGGCTGTTCAACATAATTGAGCTTCTCATCAATCTCAATATCATCTAATGGTACATATTGAGTTTCATTAGCTAAGCATTTTCGTAACTGGGAGACGTGGAAGGTTGGATGAATAGTACTTAGTTCTTCTGGTAGATCTAATTTATATGCTACATACCCCACTTTCTCTATTATTCGGAAAGGTCCAATAAAACGTGGACTTAGTTTGCCCCTTTTTCTAAATCGAATAATGCCTTTCCATGGAGAAACTTTTAACAAAACAAAATCCCCAACTTTAAATTCTAATGATTTCCTTCTACGATCTGCATATGATTTCTGCCTGCTTTTCGCCTCTCTAATACGATTTTTAACTACTTCAAACTTTGACATTGTTTCTTCAACTATTTCACTATTCCCCAATTCACGTTGCCCCATATCTCCCCAATAAAGTGGAGTTCTGCACTTTCTTCCATACAACATTTCAAACGGAGACATCTGAAGAGTAGCTTGATAACTGTTGTTGTATGCGAATTCAGCTAAAGGAAGATGATTATCCCAGCTACCTCCAAAATCTATACTACATGCCCGTAGCATATCCTCCAATGTCTGAATAGTTCTTTCACTTTGACCATCTGTCTGGGGATGATAGGCTGTACTAGAGTAAAGTTTAGTTCCCATTGCTTCGTGAAATTTTCTCCAATACCTGGAGGTAAATCTGGCATCTCTATCAGACGTGATACTTTTCGAAACTCCATGCAATCTAACTATTTCTTTAGTAAAGATATCAACTAACTTTTCCACCGAATAAGTTTCCCGTATTGGTAGAAATAAAGCACTCTTGGTTAGCTGATCTACCACTACCCAAATAGTATCATAACCTTTTGGTGTACGGGGCAACTTCGTTATAAAATCCATAGTCAGATCGTCCCACTTCCAAACTGGAATGGCTAATGGCTGCAATAATCCATAAGGTTTCTGATGTTCAGCTTTTACTTGGGCACAAGTCAAACATCTATTTACATACTGCATCACATTAGATTTCATCCCTGGCCACCAATAATCATGCTTTAAATCTTGATACATCTTAGTCATACCTGGGTGAATGGAATACCTAGATTTGTGAGCTTCATCTAGTACCCTATCGCGTAAAGCCAACGGAACCCACATTCGACCAAACCTGATTTTAACACCATGACTATTTTCTTCTAAATATCTTTCTTGACCAACCATTCTTTCTCTCTTAATGTTTTCTTCTTTTAATGCTTCCAATTGGGCTTCATTCAGCTGTTGCATAAAATCAGGAGTAATTAAAAGTTTATACGCCTTAACCTTAATCGGTTCGTACTTCTCCTTTCTGCTCAATGCATCAGCAACCACATTTGCTTTCCCGGGGTGATACAAAATTTCACAATCATAATCTTTGATTAATTCCGACCATCGCCTTTGTCTCATATTCAAATCTTTTTGCTCAAAGAAGTACTTCAGGCTCTTATGATCAGTAAAGATGGTACACCTCACTCCATATAAGTAATGTCGCCATATCTTAAGAGCAAAAACTACAGCTGCTAGTTCTAAATCGTGGGTTGGGTAATTAACTTCATGGGTCTTCAACTGTCTAGAAGCATAAGCAATAACTCTCCCACGTTGCATCAAAACACACCCCAATCCCTGATATGATGCATCAGAATATATCACTAAATCATCTACACCTTCTGGTATGGCCAATACTGGAGCTTGTGTTAATCGGTTCTTCAGTTCCTGAAAAGCAACTTCCTGTTCTTTATTCCATTCATACTTAACGTCTTTTCGAGTTAATTTCATCAATGGAGAAGCAATTTTAGCAAAATCCTGAATGAATCTCCTATAGTATCCTGCCAGTCCTAAGAAACTACGAATTTCTGAAGGACTTTTAGGAATCTCCCAATTCATCACGGCCTCAATCTTCGCAGGATCCACCAATATTCCATCCGCATTCACCACATGGCCCAAAAATTGCACTTCTCTTAACCAAAATTCACATTTCAAGAATTTTGCATACAACTTATTCTTTCTCAAGGTTTCCAATACTTCTCGAATGTGACAAGCATGATCTCCTTCGTTCTTAGAATAGATCAAAATATCATCTATAAACACAATTACCGATTTATCCAGCATCAGTCTACATACCCGGTTCATCAAATCCATGAATACAGCAGGAGCATTCGTTAATCCGAATGACATCACCAAAAATTCTTAATGCCCATATCGCGTACGAAAAGCTGTTTTTGGTATGTCTTCTCCTTTTACCTTTAACTGATGATACCCGGATCTAAGATCTATATTTGAGAACCAATTAGCACCTTGGAGTTGATCAAACAAATCGTCTATACGAGGTAATAGGTATTTATTCTTGATAGTTAGTTTGTTTAGCTCCCTATAATCTATGCACATCCTTAAACTGCCATCCTTTTTCTTTACAAACAGAACAGGAGCACCCCACGGTGAAGAGCTTGGTCGAATAAAACCTTTGTCTAGTAATTCCTGTAATTGCTTCAGAAGTTCCTTCAGCTCAGCCGGTGCAAGTCTATAAGGGGTCTTAGCGACAGGTTTTGCCTCGGGTACTAAGTCAATCCTAAACTCAATTTCTCTATCAGGAGGTATACCTGGTAGATCCTCAGGAAATACATCAGGGAAATCACAAACTACTGGAACATCTTCTAATTTCTTCGTCTCCTTAGCAGTATCAACTACATATGCCAAGAATGACTCGCAACCCCTACTCAATAATTTCTCAGCCTTAATCATAGATATGACCTTCACCACACTATCATGATCATCACCAAAAACCATTACCAGATTACCATCTGGTGCTCGTAACACAATCATCTTTCTTTTGCATATTATCTGAGCCTCAAACGTAGATAACCAGTCCATTCCCATTACTACATCAAAACCTCCTAATTTCATCATATGTAACCTAGCAGGAAATTTTACACCTTCTAGTTCGACAAAACAATTATCTATTACCTCACTAACAACTATAAATTCATTAGAGGCAGTTTCTACTGAAAAGGCAACATCTAGCTTTGATGGTTTAACTTTTATTAAGGCATGGAATTTTATTGATATAAAACTTCTATTAGCCCCCGAATCAAATAAAATTCTAGTTGGTACATCATTAACAAGAAACGTACCCGACACAACATCTGGTAATGCCTTAGCCTCCTCCGTAGTTATTGTAAATGCTCTCCCCGCAGTACCGCTACTACCACTCGCACTGACTTTACTCGGTCCTCCCACTGCATGAATAGGGACTGTCCAGGTCTAAACTTTGAACATTCAGATTTCATATGTCCCATCTCCCCGCATTCATAACACCGAAGTTCTGGACATCTGGAAACGAAATGTCCAGGCTTCCCGCATTTACGACATGCCAGGTGATTCAATCTACATTCTCCTCTATGAAACTTCCCACATCTATTACACCGAGGAGGGGGACCTACAAAGCCCCTAGCATTAAACTTTCTCTTCTGCGGCCCACTCTGTCCATACATAGGCCTAGAACTCAGTGAAGTTTCCTGACGACTAACCACTTCTTCTTTCACCACAGGTTTCTCGGACTCAGCGACTTCCTCATACATGTCTGCAGCCAAATTTACCGTGGCTTGGTATGTAGAAGGAGAATTAGACTTTACTAGCATTCTCACCTTAGGGGGTAATCCCTGAATATACCTAGTAATCCTCTTCGCCTCAGGAGTTACTAAATGAGGTACCAAACGAGCAATTTCTTCAAACATAGAAGTATACTCTTTGTGACTTAAACTGCCTGCCTGAAACTGTAAAAACTTGATTTCAATTCTGTCCATCTCGCCTTTCGGATAGAATTTTTCTATCACCAACGCTTTAAAAGTTTCCCACGTCATCTGGCTCACGGCGGCCTCACCCATGGCCTGTTCTACTTTATCCCACCAATACAAGGCTTCTGCTTGAAAAGAATGCACTGCAAAGCCCACTTTCTGGTCTTCCTTGCATCTACTAAGTTTAAACACTGCTTCCATCTCTCGTAACCACTTATAAGTTACTACTACATCCTTCTGGCCTTCAAACTTAGGCGTGTCACATTCTTTAAAATGTTTATATGACACTGGTTTCTCCACTACCGGCTCAACAACAACAGGTGGAGGAGCTGGTTGAGACGACGATTCACCACCTTTCCTAAGGTCACTTAACATTTCAGGTAAAGTAGTACGCAACACTCGGGCGACTTCATCACCTATAGCCACCTTAAGTTCATCACCTGAGATCCTAGCTTCAAGTCTAGGGTTTGTATTACCAGTTTCCTCCATCTACGATAAGAAATAAACCATTATCAAATAATGAGTGATACCAGGATGCTGCATATAATGTAAATTGCTCATAACATTGGCCAGGTGTTATCAATTATTTACTTATTCACACCATCCTGCCTCTTCTCATTATCCTTTCACAATTTATTTCTAACCCTATCTAAACCATAAAATCATGCATACACATAATACTAATCTTCAATTTAAACAATTACTTTTATTCAACAATTGACTGAATTATCACTAATAATTAAATACTCATCCACGCAATACTTCACCCCACTTCCGGCTGTAGATACTGGCACTTCCCATATATTCAGTTAAAGTTTGAAACAATCAATTGTTCAAATCTCTTTAACTAAGGCTCTGATACCAACTTGTAACACCCTCAATCTCATAACAATATATATAATAAGGAGGGTGCTACTAGTTGGGTTATAATAATAATTCAGAGACTACAAACGCAGCGGAAATTTTTATATATTAAAAACTTTTTACATCATTAACAATCGTTACAACACTTCAACTGACATCTCAAAACTTTGTCAAACTTCATATACATCTTTCCCAAAACCCAACATTTAGCCAGTATCATACACCATAACCGGAATTTAACTCGGTGGGGCGCCTCCACGAACACTTCTATTAATACCTGGCATGCATAAAAAACAAACACAAAATCAGATAAACTGGTGAGTTCTAACGTACACCACATTTCAATAATAACAACTCATTAACTGTTACAACACCGAATGATTCATAAACATTCATCAGTCCATTTATTCGTCTCAGTATTGATATGCATATCAAATACCCACAAGGTATTTATGGACATCTTTTTATCGATTTTAATTTGGTGGGTCAAACCTCCACCTCGCGCGTTGACGGGTCAAACCTCCGTCTATAGTTTGGTGGGTCAAACCTCCACCTCGCGCGTTGACGGGTCAAACCTCCGTCTATAATTGGCGTTGACGGGTCAAACCTCCGTCTATAGTTGGTGGGTCAAACCTCCACCTCACCATTCACCATAATTTACCACTTTCAACTCTTATTCATATTTTCTATTTATTTATATGCATGCTAGTGCCCGATTTTGTCAAACAACATTTATCAAACGGCATTAACACATAAAAAGGGCAATTAGAACTCACCTTAATGTTTTCAGCAAGTGGTTATCGATCCAAATACACTAGGGCAGCTAAAACTTCTCCTTCTCAAAGCAAATCTAAAACAACAACCCTAACTTAGTCAAATCACCCCTAGATGATCACTTCCCACGACTAAGGTTATACGATTGGACTCATTCGTACGACTGAACATGCGACTGAGCTTTGTCGTACGAATGGACCATACGACAGAGGTACGAATGAGCTATTGCGAATGACCTCCATTCGTGCGATTGGTTCATGCGACTGAACTTCAGTCGCATGATTGAACAATGCGATTGACTCAGTCGCACGAATGGGTCATGCGACTGGGCTCATTCGCCTGAAACGGATCTGCAGCTGTGTTCTTGACATATTTGATCCAAAATCTCGAGTTTTAACCATTTGGATTATACCATATTCACAACAGAACATATATACTTCATTTACAACCGTTTCGGGTCCTTATTTCATCAAATTTCACAAAAACTAGGATCCGAACCCTCATTTTTTAGCTTAACAGAAAGATTGAATAGAAACCCCGATTTAAAACATGTTTTTGGATCAATTTCAACCACATACATAGCTTAACATATTCAAGAATCGATCCGTACCAAGCAAAACTTACCAAAACGGAGTTAGCTGAGTCGATTTGGCAAGAACAGGGTGTTTGGGTTTGAAAGGAACAAGGGGATGAGATTACTGCAGATAAAATTTGCTTTTGAACACCCTTAACCGCCCTACTTATCCTACATGCCTATTTTAGCCGCCATACTCAGTCGCACGACTGGACCCATTCGCACGGCTCAATCGGACCCATTCGCACGGCTCAATCGTACGACTGAGCCCATACGCCCGTCATTTGTGCGATTGGGCCTTATTCGTACGCATGGCGTGCGACTGAGGTTCATTCGTACGCATGTTATGTGACTGAACACTAATCCTAATAAATAAATAAATATCAAACTTTTTGGATGTTACATTCTATATGGGGATATAGATAGGGAAATCTATGTATGTCAACCTCCAGGATTTGTAGACCCACAGCACCCCAACTATGTGTGCAAACTGGATAAAGCTCTATATGGGCTGCACCAAGCACCTAGGCTGTGGTATGAGACCTTGTCTCAGTTTCTCCTGAAGAATGGCTACACTAGAGGTACCACTGACAAGACTCTTTTCATCAGAAAGAGTGGAGAAGACATATTGCTCGTTCAAGTCTATGTTGATGACATCGTATTTGGTTCTTCAAATGAAAAATGTGCAAGGACTTTGAGAGCATTATGAAGCAGAAATTTGAAATGAGTTCCATGGGAAAAATGGACTTTTTCCTTGGAATTCAGGTGAAACAGATGAAGGAAGGGTTCTTTATAAGTCAATCTAAGTATGTCTCAGACATCTTAGATAGATTTGAAATGAAGGACTGTAAACCAGCCAAGACACCCATACCCAGAAACCATAATCTTTGCCCTGACCTTGAGGGGGAGGATACTGATCAATATCAGTATAGAGCAATCATTGGATGTATCACTGATAGTAGACCAGATATCATGTTTGCCACATGCATTTGTGCAAGATATCAGGCTGCTCCCAAGGTGTCTCACCTGGTTGCTGTTAAGAGAATCCTCAGATACCTCAAAGGAGCACCTAAACTAGGTCTCTGGTATCCAAGAAATAGTGATTTCAATCTCTATGGATACTCTGACAGTGACTATGGTGGCTGCAACATTGATAAGAAATCAACATCAGGAGGATGTCAATTTCTTGGTGGAAGGATTATCTCATGGCAATGCAAGAAACAATCCTGTGTCTCTACATCAACTTCTGAAGCTGAATACATTGCTGCTGCTAGCTGCTGTGCTCAACTGCTATGGATTCAAAATCAGATGTTAGACTATGGATTCAACTTCATGACTACTCCTATCCATATTGACAACAATAGTGCTATCTCCATTACTGAGAATCCGGTGAAGCACTCCAAGACAAAGCACATTGATATCAAGTATCATTTCATTAGAGATATTCATGAGAAACATCTGATAAAGTTAATCAAAGTTGACTCAAATGAACAATATGCTGATTTGTTCACAAAGGCATTTGATGAACAAAGATTTAAGTATCTCATATCAGCTATTGGGATGATAAACATTGATTAACTACCTCTTTTGAAAAGCTTTTTAAATGTGTAATGTCTTGTGTCAATACAATTTAAGCCCTGTTACAAAAGATCTTTAAATTATTCCAAGTGTAAATTCCTTCCGAAGAGGAATTAACTCTCAGAAGATATTCTTGAATATCTTCCGAAGCCAAATTCCTCAATAGAAATTTTCTTCTTGGAAGAGTTTTTGGTCTCGGAAGAAGCGATTGATTTTACATCAGATCTACTTTCGAAGCTTATATAACTCTCCATTCGGAAAGACAATTTTACCTTCGGAAGCAATGCCTTGTTTCGGAAGAGAAATTGCCTTCGGAAGACAATTACCTTCGGAAATGTTTTACATTCGGAAGTAAAGGTTTTACTATATAACGGATATCTTTTGGGCCCACTCTGTAAAAGGTAAATATTTTGCTCATGATGGTCAGATTATTTAAAATTATCCCTTGCCGCCACTGTCATTTCTCAGCCGAAAACCACCATACCACCCACAGTAAACCTCAAACAGTTACCCTATTACCGTCACTACCACAATTCATCCCCTTTAAATAATCTTGACTGATCAATTTCATCTTCTTTTACCAATTTACTGCCCTAACTATTCCCTTCACTGTCAAACCTGAAATTTCACCCAAATTCAAGCTTACTTTATCTTAAATGGCGCTAAACCCTCAGCACAACCAAGTCACAATACTTGATTCATCAAGAGATGCCGACTTCACCCAAATCATCACCTTTCTTACTGAATCCACCTACCTCATGGCGCTTACTGTCAACCCCACCGTGTACTCCAATCACATGACTGAATTCTAGAGTAACGGTCAAGCTGATGTCCTCAATGGGGTTCGCGTCCTGAGAACCCGCATTTGTGAACAGGAGTTGATCATCACTAAACAACTCATCAGGGAGCATCTCGAGCTTCATGATGATGGGGCTCCTACTGAGTTCCCAAAGAAGACTTGGATGGCACCTACATCCTAATGGGATATGGTGGAGATGTGAGCAGGTCAACCGTCTACAAGTTCAACTTCTCATACCATTGGAAGTTCCTACTACACATTGTTCTGCACTGCTTATCCAACAAGTCAGGGGGATGGGATCAAATCCCATATGAACTAGGATGCCTAGTTCATGGGTTGGTGAGAGGCCTGCGCTTCAACTACTCAAGATTTATGTTGACCAACTTGATTGGAAACCTGAGAAGGGATACATTCTTCATGTATCCCAGATACATTCAACATATAATCAACTGTGAGCTGGAACCGAGCAAGCTTGTCTGTGCAGCTGCTCTTACTGTTCCCCAATTGCAGCCTACCATCTTCAAGACATTAAAGAAGGTGTCCACCAACTTTACTGCACGGTACACTCCATTACCTCCAGAGATGATTGAGCGCATAGCTCCTGGTGACATCCCTGTTATCCCCACAGGTGATGAACCCACACCAGCAACCTCCACCACAAATGTCCCCACACCTTCTCTACCCATCAAAATCACTTACCAGAGACGCCCCAAACGAACCCTTATTCAATCTACTCTGATTGAACAAGGTCCTCTAGTTCAAACCAAAAGGGCTAGAGTAGAACCATGGGCTCCCACTCAGTCCGAGGTCACACCATCCTTCATATTTGACCTCAATGTGGGTTTTGAGTCTTCTCAGTCTCAAACCCAAGAGCCCGAACCTCAAGCCTTTAGCCCACAGGGTGAGTCTCTACACTCCCCTATGCAGCCTTCAAGGGACAGCCCCACCATAGGCTCAATGCCTGTAGACATTGATCTAGGTCCCGGGTCAGTAGGTTTAACCTTCTTATCTTTCACTGACCTTTTACTCCATACTGATGAAGAGATAACATCTCTCCATGGCCATGAAGTTGGTCTACAACACCCTCTCAAAGATCAACAGAGCCAAGAGAGATCCCTTGTCTCTAGCCCCCATCAGCAGCCAGCTACTAAGGTGAGTCCCACTGATGTGGAGGGGACTCATGTAGGCTCAGCTTCCACTACTCAGAGTCTCTCATTGAGCTCTCAGGACATTGGTAACATCATTAGGACTGAGTCTACGGCAACTTTGCCCATTGACATCTCTGAAAGAGATTACTTTGAGCAAGGGTATCCAGGGTGCCAAGAAGCCACATCTGGTGGTGAGACTGAACATACTAGGTATGTTATCTCATCTCCCTGTGATTCTTCACATGAAGATGAGGGAAGTATGCAACTCACACTTCAGTACTTGCTCTCTAAGGTATCAAACCTGGAATCTCATGTGAGGATCTTAGAGACAAGGACAACCACTCAGCAACTTGAGATTGACAATCTCAAGGCTAAACTAGCTGAGAAACAGACAGAGAGGTCTGTTAGGCATGTACCTATTCAAGTCTCATTGACTTCTTCCTCTAGCTCATCTAGCTCTCAAGATGATACTATCAAAAAGGGGGAGAAAATTCAGAGACAAACATCTGAGGAACCACAGACCCAATCCTTTACTTCCCAACTCATCACACTACCTGAGTCATCTCAATCAACTTTGAAGATTGACTCACAGATGCTTCATGATCTCTACAGACTTTTCACAAAGTTTGTATTGAGATCCTCCTTAGAAGAGCCCAGCCCTGACACCACACTCATATATTTTGGGGCTGAGGAGCTTCAAAGACTGACTGCACCTTCTACCATTGTGGACGAAGTTGGTCAACCTAAGGACCACATGGAACCTAAGATTAACTTTAAAAGGGAAATGGGGACTGATGGCCCAGCAACTAAAACAGATGGGACAGAACTTGCAGCAGCCTCTTCTTCCGAAGCTCAGGCTGAAACTTCCGAAGCCAACATTAAAGCCTCGGAAGAACAAGACAAGTCTTCCAAAGCTGAGATGGAAGCTGCGGAAGGTTTGTTCCAAATGTCCGAAGAACTGACCATCATTGCTGAAATAGCATCTGAGGTGAGCAGGGAGGACATTTCTGATATACCTCCATCCCAAACACCAGCTGAACCTCTCTCTCAATCTGAACCCTCTATCCAAGAACCACCACAGTCAAGCTCTGCCAAAGACAAAGGCAAAAGGAAATTGACTGAGGAAGAGCTTCAGGAAGAGGAAAGCATTGAGAAGCTCAAGAAGAAAGGTAGGTTTCCTACTGAGAAGCTGCTAGCTGCTAGTTCTAAGGCAGCTGCAGCTAATCAGGAGGAAATCAACACTAAGAGAAGGACAACACTCATTGACCAGCTCATCAACTTAGGAGCTGCCAATGAGGAAGTACTCCTGCTACCACTAGAGGAGTTGGTGACTTTGGAGAGGTCAACCAGGCTAAGGCAAGAAGAAGAAGCAAGGTTGGCCTTGGAGAAGGAAAAAGAAGAACAAAGGGAAGCAGCCCTGCAGCTGAGAGAGGCTAGGATTAAATTCCTACTCTCAAGAGGCTTCAGTCTTCTTGAACTGTCTCCACATGATGATGACATGATCCTGCTGCTCCACAACAAAGAGCAGGATCAAATGGAGAAGGAAAGGAAGAAAGCTGCCAGGGAGAAGTTGAAGGAGAGGAAGTGGAGGGAGGAAGAAAAGGGGGTCACTGCCACCAAGAATTCCAATGACAAAGCCTGGATGAAAGACTATCTCCGGGCTCATGGCTTCTCTGGTAGGCAGGTGGGACCCATGTCCGGAAGGACACTCCAGCAGATAGTCAGTGAAATAAAAGCTGACATCCGTATGGGGAAAAAGAAGGAGATGTATAGGAGGGGACAGGGAATGGTCTTCACTCCAGCCACTCAACCACAGCCAACCACTCAACCACAACCCACACTAGAAGAACCAATCCCATTTCCTATCAAAACCGAACCCTCATATGAAACCTACACCCCTGAACCTACAACTCTACCCAAACCTACCTTATCACCTCAACCACCTAAACTTCATATCCTTAAACCTAAAACACAACCTAGAACCACTGAACCTAAACCTATCCAACAGAAACCAAGATCATCCCCTCAGCCTTCTAAACATCTCTCTCTTGAGGAAATAAAGGAGCTCAAGACAAGGCTCATCAACTGCACTACTATGAGCAGCATCTCCTATGAGGGAGACCTTATCAACATCACCTATGTTGATAACTCTTCAAGCTCCCTCACTCTAGGTCAATTTCTTGAGTTGCCTAAAAGTACTTTGGGGCAGGCTGCAAGACTTCTCGATCTCAACTTTGATACTCTCAATGCTGAAGAGAAGAGACTAAGAAGGAAACTGGCGACTCTACTGGATACAAGGAAGGAGGACAGGATTCCTAGTCAGTCTCCTGGACCTAGGAAAGTTATAATCCAGTGGAGGTTCGATGAACCTTCTCACAACTTTGTTGTGGAAAGGGAGAATGGTGAAACTAACAAGCTTAATGCCACTTCTCTACTGCATCTCAGCAGATTTGACATTGCTGAGCTTGCAGAGAAGCCATTCTCCAACCCCTCCAACTCTGAGAGTGCTGCTATCATTAGAAATTATCTCAGCAGTCTTCATCTAGCCGAGCTAACTGCAAAGGCCAAGATCGAAGAAGAGTTGAAGTTGAGAAGACAGGAAGACAAGGAAAGACCTACCACCAAGGGCGTAGCCTTTCTACAGATGGTGGAGGGTCTAGAATTGGAACCAATAGTTAGATGGGAATATGACTATACTTCCCATCAACTAACTCTTTTCAGAGGGCCACAACAGAGGGTACATATAATCCAAGGTGACAGACTGGATGTTCTGTCTACCAAGGATTTGTACAAACTTCTCAGCACCACACCAGGGAAGAACAAGGACACAGATAAATATTTACTTTCCTTGGTGCTAAAAGTTTTGAGAAGAAGAGAGAAGTGAAGTTTTGGTAGCATCAGCCTAGGGGGAGTTTGTTGGGTCATTATAAGGCTGGTGCAACCAAAACCACTTCACATAGTCATTTTTGGTGCTACACTCAAAAGGCTTCCAAAGCTAAGTATGAGATCTTCCGAATTCTGAAGAACAACAGCTGAAGTCATCAGCTGAAGACTATCTTCCGAAGACAAAGTCTGAAGACTTCCGAAGACAAAGTCTGAAGACTTTCGAAGACAAAGTCTGAAGAAAACTTCCGAAAACAAAGTCTGAAGAACACTTCTGAAGACAAAGTCTGAAGAAAGAGCTGAAGACAAAGTCTGAAGAAAGAGCAGAAGACAAAGTCTACTTCCGAAGACTGAAGAAGACTCCAAGCCTCGGAAGAAGCAGTCTTCCGAAGTATAAGTGGCTTCGGAAGAAGTTATTCTTTCGAAGAAATTATCCTTCGGAAGACACTGCTATGTCCAGTAGACATAAGTATGGTCTCTGACAGTCCGCTGCAGACCTCTGATACAGCACGGCTTCTTCCTAAAGAACCATGTTATTGACCATACTTTATTCTACTGTATACCTTTTTATGATAGTACATGTTACCAACTTTAGTTGGTGACAAAAGGTAAGTCAGGGACATGTCCTGACTACCAAACACCTCAGCTATAGTCTTGTAGTATAGATGTTTGGTTAGAGGTTTCCAGCTGGTATCAAAGTATATCCGGCTGTAGGTAGTATTATATATATCTTCTCTTTGTAACTCATTAAGTAGTGATTTGAGTCCAAGAGTCTTGTAATCCTTTGAGTTGAGAAGCAATATATAAAAGTACCTTGAAAATTTACATCCTATGTTTATTTACTGCTTGTTACTTGTTATATTGTGATCAACTCTTCATAGACTCTTGCTGAGTGTTGTTCAAGGTGAGTTTGAGAGAAAAACCATCTTGTTGAGTGACCAACATTCGATCCTGCAGGTACCCAGATCCGTTCCATAAAATAATGGATTCCGTCAGCTTTTATCTCCAACTGTTTCTCCATGCCTCGCATGGATTCTGCTTTCAGATTCTCCGTCTTCAAGGCCTCAGATTGAGCAGCTTTGATTTTCACTGGTAGGTCAGAGTGGATAGTCATTTGCAATGCGTGCACCTGACGAGGCTTTAGGGTTTCCTAACGACTAAGGGCATCGGCTACCATATTAGCCTTACCCGGATGGTACTTGATCGCACAATCATAATCATTGAGTAGTTCTAACCACCGTCGTTGCGACATATTCAGTTCCTTCTGGTCGTATATGTGTTGGAGGCTCTTATGATCTGTATAGATCGTGCACTTTGTTCCATATAAGTAGTGCCTCCTGATCTTCAAGGCAAACACTACTGCTCCCAGTTCCAGATCATGCGTTGTGTAGTTCTTCTCATGCACCTTGAGCTGTCTAGATGCATAAGCTATGACTTTGTCACGTTGCATCAATACACACCCCAAACCCTGGATGGATGCATCATAGTAAATAACAAAGTCATTAGTTCCTTCTGGTAAGGCTAGGATTGGTGCGCTGCGAAGTTTGTCTTTAAGCGCCTGAAACGTTGTTTCCTATTTGCTGCCCCACTTGTAAACTGTTCCTTTATGAGTTAGGGCAGTCAAAGGTTGCGCCAATTTCGAAAATCCTTCGATAAACCTCCGGTAATAGCCTGCCAAACCAAGGAATTGTCGCACCTCAGTAGGCGTCTTTGGTGCCGGCCAATCCTTGATTGCTTCAATCTTTGAAGGATCAACATGTATACCCTTTTCATTCACCACATGCCCAGAGTCAAATAGAATAGAGGCATAACATCCATTAATAGAATAGAGGCATAACATCCATTAATAGTGTATCTAACAGACACTACAGTAGGGTCATTTCAAGCCTCACCTGAACCCATGACGAAAGCTCTGCCTCTACCACCGTCACCACCATTGTTGTTGTCTTTAGGCTTATCAGCAACACCATTGTTACCATTCCTTTTCAGTTTTGGACATTCCCTTTTAAAGTGACCGGATTGTCCACATTCATAACACCCAGTCTGATTGTAGTTCTGCTGCTGTTGAGGTGCCTTTCCCGAGAGGTTTACCCTACAATTCTTGGCAACATGCCCAAACCTTCCGCACCTCTCACAAGTGTTCCTTGTGCAGTATGATGGAACTTACATTTGTTGCACTTTGGAAGATTTCCATGATAGCCGCCTGAATTGCCCATGTCTTGAGACTGTTGTGACTGGTTGAACTTCTTGTGTTGGGGTTAGAGGATGAAGATTGCTTCCCACTGGCAGATGGTTCCCGTTTCCTCTTGTTATCGTTGGAACCAGATGCAGCACCACGCGGGGGCAGTTTACCCTGAGTGACAGCCTGTTCAGTCAGCTTGTGGGCCAGTTGGACAGCTTCCTGAATGGTAGCTGGTCTAGCAGTGGTGACCATGCTCTGTATTTCTGGAACTAGCCCATCGATGTACCTCTCAACCCGTTTGTAAGCCGGGTTGATCATAGTAGGGCACAGAGTAGCCAACTCGTGAGAACGAGTTGTGTAGGCTTCGATTTCAGAACCTACCATCTTCAGGTTCCGAAATTCGGTTTCCAGTTTTTGTACTTCATCTCTTGAACAGTACTCCTCCTTCAGAAAGTTCTTGAATTCTTCTCATGTCGTGGCATTTGCAGCTTCAACACCCAACATCTGAACTTGTATGTTCCACCAGCTCAGAGCAGCACCATCCATTGTGCCAGCAGCGTATTTCACCCTATTCTCAGCAGGGCAGTTTCAGATTTCAAACACCGACTCCAGCTTTTCGAACCAACAGAGCAGTCCCACTGCTCCCTCAGTTCCCTTGAATAGATTAGGTTTGCAGTCCATAAACGACTTGTAGGTGCAAACTGGTTATCCAATGGGATTCTGTCGTGGAAGGTGTTGGCTTGCCAACGCTGCGGTAACACTCCGATTGATTAGCGCCGCCAATTCTTCAGGCGTCATGGAGATGTTACCTCTCCCGCGTCCACATCCTCTTCCAGATATTCTTTAAATTACCACATACATAAATAAGTAAATATCCAACCAGATATCAAAATCGAAAGCTATCAGTCGTATGAAAATAACCCCTTTGGAATGAAAAGAAAGAGAGGTCCAAGAATTTTAAAGTAATAGACAAGTTAGAAGATCAGTTCGAATCCGAGGAATTAGGACACATGTCATGGTTTGAATTTTATCCGAATTCGAGGTAAGAGTGAGCATTCATACAAGTAGAATTGAAAGATAGTTTCCACATCAGTAGCTATGTTCTATGAAAACCGAGACTTTCTTGCTCAAGGTGTAGAAATGATGACTTATACTGACTACAACGTTACCACCCGACCAATTCACCGGACTTAGCATGCACGACAAATTATAATTACGTGTGCACCCGTAATGGTAATTTGCTTTGCATGATCACCCCCGGTTCCTCCTATCAGGCTAACATATCTTGTCAAGTACATTGTTCATCAACGATAGGTGTATCAAATATGTACGTGTTATATCAAAGTCGATCAATCAAGGTATACAAAAGGATCAGTAAGGTTCAGGAAATTCATAAGTAACCCCTCCCGTGACTCACAGTAACTCGGAGCCACTATCCCTATAGTTGTAAACTCACAGGGATATGTTAAAGCAAAAGTTCTCAGGCAACCAAATTAAGTATGCACAGCTTAGTAATCTATGTGTGTGTAACTAATGCAAATCCAGCTATAGTCTAAAATGCAATGCAAATGAGATGTAAAGTTCATTTTAGTTCGCTATAACTAATGCTCTGATACCAATCTGTCACACCCTCAATTTCCACGAACGGGGTTTTATCGCTAGGCGTGTTACATAACCAGGATCTCAGATAAGCATCAGTTACACCAAACGATTCGACAATTACAAATCATATAAGTTGCTTAGTAATAATGAAATAAACCAACTTGTATTTAAGTATTGCGGAAGCAAAAACAGGAAAACATTTAACAACGGTTTGGAACATGCAAACACGCGTCCAATCAAATTTATGTAAAGTACATGAAATTAAATCTTGAAAACAGTTTTAGGTGAATGCGGAATGACATGCAGTGGATGTTGTGCTCCTAAACGTGCCACATCAATGTCCTGAGAGAAAACATGCAAAAGTCAGTACAAGACTGGTGAGTTCACAAGTTTATCAGAAAACAGTAAGTATCAGTAATGAAATTCCCGGATTTAGTAATCAAAGCATATAATGGGTAGCTAGCCTATAGCAATCACTATGTGTATGAAGTCGCGACCGAGCTGACATGTAATCAATAGTAATAATGTAGGCCCGGCTGTGGTTTCCCCACCATAACACTATAAAACAGGCTGACCGTTCACCCGTTTGACCTCCAGTCAAGCTAGCGCGACTAGCCTGGGCAGGGTATGTCAATCCCAGTAGATCTACTAACAATCACCTTGCTATTTGCATATTAACGGTCCGAAGGGCAAAGTATAACAACAAAGTATCAGATATATGCAGTATTACAAAAACCCAATGTAATGTAACGTTTATAAAAGCAGCATGTTTCTCTCCCCCAAAAAGAGTATAAAGTAAAAGTGGGGCTGTAAACTCACCTTGATTGATGACATTTAAATTTGAATGGTAATAGATTAGGCACCAATGATTTTCTTACGAGTAACCTACGGATCGATGTCTCGAATTAGAATAAGAATGATATGAGATATGGGAATAAATTAGGGTTTCTATTAGGATTTGGGGTTTTTATTAATTTATATATATAGATAAGACTTAATAATGGAATCACTTGTATTTTAATGAATGGTGTTATATCATTTAAATAATTTTAAAGTAATTAAAGTTTTATAATAACGGATAAAGTTTAATGTAAAGTGTAAATAATTTCAATAATTATTTAAAGTAGGAAGATTTTAATTTTAACTAAAGGTATCGTTTGGACCCATAATGATTTATTAATTTAAACCATAATAAAGAAATCCATTTTATAGGAAATAACTAAAAAAATAATCTTTGTTATATTATTTATAAATATTTAAATTTAAAGAAATATTGCAGAAAATATGTTTGATGATTTAAAAATAAACAATGTTTATAAAAATGATTTTTATAATTTTTAGGAATTTTCTGTAATTTTTAAAAGGTTGAAAAGCCTTAAAAAAATGTTGGGGGTGACCGGGGTCGAACCCGGGACCTCAAAGTATGCAAGTGGACATGGAACCGGTGAACCAAGGCTTACAGCCGCTGTATCACTTGGTTCCTAATGCTTTTAAACACTTCTAACCCATTTCCCTCAAATCACTATGAACCCTAGTTTGAAATCGATTCAATTGAACGTCGATTCGCGTATGATAGTAAAATTAACCATAGGACTTTGATTGCCCGTGTAAAACCGAGTATGTATGTATGTTCAATTACCTGGATTGAGGTTTAGATTGATGAAACAGGTTAGAAAACAAGCCGCGACCACGTAGAGCTCGTTTGTGGGTCAAATGATTATCATAATCCAATTAAACTTGCAGTGAGATTCGAATGATGGTCAGGACTAAAAGCCCTCTACCAATTTTGATTAATTTGGCTTCGAACAGGGATTTCAATTAAGTTGCAGGTCGACACCAAAGATGATGATCGAATGGCTATGTTAGTGTGTTTTCGGATGAAATTGGGAATGGTAGTTGATTAGGAACAGATAAACGATCTTTTATATTCGGATAATTAGATTATTATAGTGTGTTAGTGCGATCGTGGCGTGGAATCCGGCCGAAAGTAGGGTGGTTGGGGTCGGCTCTAGATCGCACTCAAATTTTTCAAATTGTTATGGGGCAAGTGTTCGAATCTTCCACGTGAGTGTGTCGGGGATGTTTAATTGAGTTGAAACCGCGTTGATTGGGGTATCGTGGGTCGTCGGAGGGTGGCCGGAGGGAAAAAGGGGGCGACGGGATGGGGGGCTAGGTTTTTAAAAATTACACTTTGGCCCCCTGTAGTTTGTTTTGTTTATTATTTCATGTTTAAAGTTTTTAAAACAAGTTTTAAATATTACATTTTCAACCCAAAACTTTTAGGGTTTAGTTTTTAATAATAAATTTTATTATTAGTATTATTATTATTTTTTTATTGTTAAACCTTTGAAAACCTCAAAAATATTTAAAGTTGTTTTATTTATTTTCAAATTCGATAACTAAGTTTTGTAATTACTAATATAATTTTATAATTTTTTTATAAGATCATATTAATAACTATATGATTATAATGTGAATTAAATGACAATATTACTACGCTCATATTGAAATAAAATCAATTCCATTGGTTAACATAAACGGGTTCGGGTTTCAAGTTGAAATGGGTCGGATGTTACACACACCCCTTATGTTTCACACTGCAAATCATTCGTATATAATTACTCCTCTTCAATGAAGATCTCAAAACCCCAACCACCTCCTTCATTACGGCTTTCCGGTGCACAAGAAATATGGGGTTACCGTGGCGATCGACAACGGTGTGTTGACATTTTTATGGGTGTTTTGTGCCTCGTGTCTCGATGCTGCTAGTTCCGCCATTGCTAAAGCTATCGGAATCCAAGGGATTGCATCACTTTTAATCATAAGGCCGCTCATATTCATTGTATCATTCTCTAAGGTGTTATCGTTGTCGTGTTGGATGTCGCTAGCTTTAATCCCACTGGTACTACCACCGGAGGGGGAGGTTGAGAGAGGGGGTGGCTGCTAGAGGGGGAGGTCGCGAGAGGCGTGGTCATCGAAGGAGTGGTTGTCGGGGGGAGGTCGTCCATGGTGTAGATGGTCGATGATAGGGGTGGGAGAAATTGGAGGTCAACTAAGAGAATTAGGTGTTGATGAAGGATTTTGATTGAGAATGGGTAAAGTGGTAAGCATTTTCATTTTGCATTGTGTTGTAACTTAACCATTCAGTACTGAATGGAATGATTAAAAGGCTTTGTTTTTCTGAAACAAACACCATCACCTCTAACCAATTCAGATGTAGCCTCTTAATGGAGCCACTAAGAGGCTACTAAACAACCTCTAAGATGTGTAACGTACATGTTCCCTTCCTACTATCAGGCTAAGGACTCAAATATTGAAAGATCCAAGTATAAATAATTGATAAGAGAAGATTACGATTCGTTCTAAAAAGGGTTAACTTTATTGGTTTTTAAATCTAAATTTCTTATTGGTTTTGAAAGAGAAAACTCTTTATTCTAAAATTGTTTTGGCTGATACTATTGTAAAAATTAATATTATGAATGAAAATCGACATTCACATGCTGTATACCAACTAGTATGTACCACAACTTGATGAAAGTTATCGGGATTTACCGATTCTCGCACCTAAAATTTTGGTCGTTGAATGGTCAAAATGATCATTGCACTTTTGAAAAAATAATTTTATAAACTATAAATACAACTCAAACTCAATCTTTTACACATCATCTCTACTCCAAATCACATTCTACTATACTCCAAAATAACATTATGGATATGTTAGATTTTAAAAATTATGACTCATCAATCTCAACAGATAAAGATTCAAATACGTGTAAGTGTAATTCTATTTTATTTTTTATTGTATTTATTATAAAAACTTGTAAATATAAATTTCAAGAAAAAATTGAAAAAAAGGAAACAATGAGAAAACTCGGATGATACCATGTAAAACAGGAAAAACTAAAAAAATAGAGAAAGTAAGAAAAGTTGATGTGATGATGTGTCACACGGGTAAAAATGAGAAAAATAAGGAAAACGGGAAAACAAATGGTTGCTAGTGGCCTAAGTATCTAAAAGGTACTAGAGACTATAGTTTAGTCTTTAAACTTGGATATGAATGTCTTCTTTCATTTCTCGACAGTGAAGTAAGACCAAGCTCATGAGCTTACTATCTCAGGTTGGAACAAGTTGATGGGATCCCCATTTTACGTCCTCATGCCACCTATGTGGTGACATGGGACCGAAAAAGGAAAGAGAATGGATGGGGTTTCTCTCACTCTTGGCATAGTGGCCCCCGATGGGGGGGGGGGCTTGCATGGCGGGTTATTAGCTAAGTGGTAGAGCACGTCGCTGATAATTACATCGTTGTGGCTGGGCTGTGCGGGCTCTCAGCCACATGAATAGTTCAATATGCTCATCGGAGCCTAACCCTGAGATGTTAATCACCCAAGGCATATTAGCATGTCATACTCCTCCTGTCCTTTAATAATAATCATCCTAATGATCTGTGGTACTCAAATATGATAATGTTGATTTGCAATATGCATGTATGGTGATGAGAAGTCTAGTTAATGGGTGGCTTCTTTGAAGCATGTTGATTATTATTTTAAACTATGACATGCATTACCAAATAGGCCAGTTGGCTTCGACTTTCCATTTGACTATAAGGTAATTTTGGCTTAGAGTTTGACTTTTGTAGTTGACATTGATTGTTTACTTTGACTAGATTTTGACATTATTGGTAACCTAGACTTATGATATGGTGTACCATGCATATGATTTTTTGTGATGAGTGTGATCAAGTGATAATAATTCAACGTTTAAATGATCTAATTATGTGATTTCACATCGTTGTTAGTATGAATGGGATTACTTTATTTGTGTTTTGATTTATAGGGATTGGAGCTTAAGGAAGCTTATTTTTAGGTGAATAAAGCAAAGGATGAAACCACAATGACCAAATGCGGAATTACCAAAAGATGCAAAACGGGAAACCGAAACTAAATTTGGTGAAACATGAAGAGTATGGATGAAGCGGGATGGAAAATTGGAGCCCGAGAAGTGAAGAAATGCAAAAACCAAAGGTTCAAGACCATGGTAACTTAAAATGGGCATAACTTGGGCTAGGAAAAGAGTTACGGGGCCCAATACCTATCAACGGAAAGCTGGTGAAAAGTTACATGTGAAATCAAAATTTTACAGGGGCCCGGCGTATTGGCGGGGTATTTGTGCGTGTATTTGAAAAAAACTTCAGAAAGTTAGGCGGCCCTGGGCGTATCATACGCCGGTGCTGAACTAATACCCGAATTTTGTGGAATTTTAAGTTATTTAAGCTAAATCAACCCTAATTCAATTGGGAACTTCTTGGAGATGAAAAGTGACGAACTTTAGGTGATTTTTGGTGTTATAAGGCTTCCCAAATCATCCACAAACATTCTCCAACTCAAGATCGAAGGCGTAATGAAGATAATGCGTAGCTAGGTTCTCTTGATTGCTTTCGGGAGTATAATTCTTGTAAGGGAGACAATTGGTATGTTTGTTTAGGTTTCTGTAAAGAACGTTGAATTATTGAATGAAACATTATGTTTTGATTGATTTAAACAATTTGCTTATAAATAAAGTTGTTTGTTTGATTACCAGTTTTGGGTTTTCTTGCATCGCGAGCTCATTATGAAAAGTAGACTTGATATAGGTAAATTGGTAACATTAT
Organism: Flaveria linearis; assembly: GCA_024085815.1. Lineage (NCBI taxonomy): Eukaryota > Viridiplantae > Streptophyta > Magnoliopsida > Asterales > Asteraceae > Flaveria > Flaveria linearis. The sequence goes on from CM044013.1 coordinate 653,216, forward strand.
GAATGAACGAATCTTAAAAGCTTATTCATTTGTTATCACTTTGATCAAAAGTTAAGATCTTCAAGAATTGTTTCTTACGAATCCTAATTTAGAAGTACCAATTGTTGATCTTGCAGAATAGGAAACCCGAAAGTGATTGTTTCTTATCATTTAATTAAATTTATTTTAAAGTTTCTTTCTTTATTCATGTGTGATCATTAATTCATTCAAAGTTTTAATTTTTATTTATAAATTTTGAGTCTTTTAGTTAATCGAGTTGAAATCGTTAAACACTTTCCACATATTCCCTGAGGAGATGACTTTACTTACCCTTACACAATGAAGGTAGCTAAGACTGTATAATAACTTGTTTTTGATCGAGTCTCGACAATCGGATCAAAATGGCGCCATTACCGGGGAATTAGTGCGCTTAGTGTTTAATTTCTACGTGTTATTTTTTGTAAATGTTTAGTTTTCTTTTATTTTGTTTTGTTTTGTTTTGTGCGGTGCTACGCTAGGTATTTTATGTCTTGCAGGTTACTCCCAAGTACTTAAACCTCACTATGAATAGAGTTTATTATTCATGTACATGTTGCGGAAGTCCAGTTCATACGCGAGATCATTGCCCTGAGTACTTGCAAAAGTGTGAAGATGCGAGAAGAAAATTATATTCATTGGATGTATATTATGATGATGTACAATAATCTTATCCGTACTACGAGGCATATTCTCCATATTATGAAGGATATTATCAATCAGAGGTGAACTACAACTTTGAGAAACATTTATATTGCAACAATTATAAACAAGAGACGGTACAAAGCTCCAGTTATAAGAAAGATCATAATGACTATCATCAAGAATACTCTCAGGCAACATACGTAGATGTTAATAGGCATAATCAAGGAGATTCTGATGGATGATTGAACCACTCATATATTTCCTAATATTATAATAATAATCAATATCAATTTCCTAAGAAGAGAATATTATCCAGAATGTTATGTTATTTCAAAATGATTTTGAATCTAAGGAGGAAGAAAGTATTACTCAATTGGAGTTGATATTGCCCGAGATCGATAAGTTGTTATCATAACATCATCTTTCAGATCAGGAATGACTTTACTACTTAACTATCAAGCGTGATGCATTATTACTGAAAATAGAATTAGAAGAGTCCATCTCACCATCTGTAAAAGTTGAGGATGAGGCCAGGGAGATCAATATCACATAAATTCCCTCATTTATTGAAGAGCCACGTGAAGAACGATTGATGGTTGATGGTTATGATAATGTTGTGGAATAAGAACTGATGAATCCTCTAGAGCAAGAAAATAGGTATACAGCCGTGGCTATGATGATGTTGTGGAATAAGAACTGATGAATCCTCTAGAGTAAGAAAATAGGTATATAGCCTCAGCTCAAAACGCAAGATCTTTTAGGAAGTCAGTGATTGATGTAATCCAAGTTTGTCCTCACCAACTTTATCTATAGATTATACCAGCCAACAAAGTTGGAGAAGAGGGTGTAAGGAAAAAGATTAGGAAAGTGGGAATGCATGATGTCGGGAAATTTATTATAAAGTGGTTACGTAACAATTTCTTAATTTACTTGCCTATAAATGGGAAGCAACTATGGATCTGGCATATCAACTTTCGAGCATTTATTGGAATCTCAGTAGGCAAATGTGCACTTCGATCATCGTCTGGTCTCAGGTAAGGTCCGGCTAAAGACCTAAAACTTAGCTCTTGCGGGAGGCAACCTGAGAACTTTGTGGGTGTGTTCACTAGAAACCCACACGAGACTACAACTCTTCCACTCGGGTCTACCGAGGGGTTTAAAGGCTTGTTACATACGTTAAATGCAACTGTGATTCCTACGAAAGTGAGTTTTAATTCTTCTATTAGTTGTGTTTTTTTTGTTTTGTTTTGATAGTCAATCACGAGACGCAAGCATTCAAGTATGGGGTGGCACAAGCGGGTTATGAAGGTTTCCGATAATGATTGCGATCAGGTCCATGTGCTCTTTCCACTACTTTGGTTTTGAACAATATTCTTTTCATGTTTTTGTTGAAATTGATTGCTAATATGTTAGGATATGGCATACTAGTCTTCTTTCACAATGAATTGTCTTGTTTAACAATAATAGGAATGAAATTAAAGATCTACTTCCCTATGTTATAAAAATACCAATTGTGATCACCATACATTGAGGACAATGTATCTCAAGTGGGGGGATAAGTGAAGAATTGAAAAAAAAATTAACTTTTTTTTAAAAAAATATATAAATAAATCTTCAAATAAGCTTGATTATGCATGAAACCTAAAAGTTTTTCATACATGGCTAGTTATCACTTGTTTGTGCATGTATAGATCTCTTGGCATGCTTGTTTTGAATTGTAGGAAAGCATTCTCATCATGAGTTTTTTAGGTATAATTCTTAGGAGGCATAACGACCCGGTTGTAGATGACATACGTGCTTCATATTTTTAACCCTTTTCCACCGTTTCTGTAAGAGTTTGAGCCTAATTGAGAAATTCATAGCATATGTTAATTTGCTTTATATTTTTTTCATAATTAGGGAAACCATAATGTGTATCTAAGTTAGAACTCGTGAAATTGATGTGTGTCAAGATCATGAACCAATATGTGCATGAATGTGATAGAGGCATTAGGAATAAACCATTTGTTTGAACCTTTTCTTTTGAATTCCATACCTTGATAAATTTTCTTTTAGACACCATGTTGTGCCCCAACTTGTCATTTGTAACACCCGTAATTTCTTATTAAAGAAATTAAAAGAACAAAGTAGAAAGAGAAAGGAAAGAAAACAAAAGTCTACTTTTGTTGAAGGGCCAAAAGTGCCAAATGGGCAAACTTCATATTAATTTTGATACAAAAGGTGGTATGGCCACCCACTCTTGCTCACATCATCACCATCTTCGATATTTTAGAGAGAGAAAGCAGCAAAGTCAGAACGTTCTCGGGATTTTTGAAGAAGAATCTGAAAACTCGAAGTTTTTGGTAAGAAATCTCGAGTTTTGAAGCTTTAGATGATTCTAGACCCGTATATGTGCTTATAAATGTGCCTTGTGTGTTCGGGTGGTGTGGTGTGTGTGTTTTAGGTGTTAGAACAGTCGAGGAGGCTCGGGTGAAGAGTGTGAAATTTGAAGAGAACAACAAAGGTGAGTTCTAGACCCCTTTCTACCTGTTTTTAAACGTTTTGGGGCTGGAAAATGCATGTATATATGTTTTTATAAAGTTGGGTATGATACCCGTATGATATGTACGTGTGTATGTTTATAGAGAAAATTTTGGTATGAACGTATGTTTATGTTTATAGTAAGTTTATGCCTAGAATCATGTGTACATGCTTAGAACTAGGTATTATGATGTTTGGGGACTGGAGTTTGAATTAGAAATATGAACAGGCTACTAATACGCCTAATAAGCCCACATAGTAGTCATGTGTCTGGGATTTGGACTTAGAATAATTAAGTACAAGTTAATGAGTCCAATAGTGCTTATACGCCCAAGGACGTGCCTTAGAAATAGGCTAAGTGGGGTCATGTGTCCAAGCATGAAATGTCCAATAGTCCTAAAACGTCCAGACTCATAAGTCTGAAAATTGCTAAGTATGGGGATTTATAAGTCCCAACAGGACTCATGAGTCCCACAGTACCCATGAGTCTGAAAACTTAACTAAGTAAAAAGGTGAAAAGTCTGAATTCTGGTCGTATGACCAGAAAATATTTTCTAAGTGTAGGATGAAAAGTCCAACAGGGCTCATACGCCCAACAGGGCTTATACGCCCAGCAGTGCTCATACGCCCAGAGCCTGAAAATTTTCTAAGTGTGAGTTGGTGAGTCCGACAGTGGTGAAACGCCTAGACAGGGCTCATACGCCCAGATACTTGGACTTTTTAACAGAGTTTCTTGGAGTCTGTGCAGTAGGGTTTCACAAGGACATTGACTGTGACTTTATCGAATGTAAATGATTAATGTTATGATTAGGGATGTTATGGGAATTAATATTAATATGATTATTAATATTATCAGTACTATTATTATTAATATGCTTATTAATAATAATATTGTATGACTTTACGTGTAATGATCATGATCAAGACAGGAATTATTATCATTAATAAAGTGGAAGATTAATGGTAATAGAGAGTGGAATGTAAATGAATAAACGAAAGACTTGCAAGCAAATGGAGGTGCACACCCCTGGCAGGTGTTAGCTCAACTGTGATGCGGGTTCGCTACCCCGGAGGATGCACACAGGGTCAATCTTTGAGATTGATAATGGGTGAGCAACTTAGTGTTGCAAAAGCCCGCAGAAGGCTTACAACCTGTGAGGTTGGTAATGGGTGAGCAACTTGGTGTTGCAAAAGCCCGCAGAAGCATTGTTGTTAATATGCTTGGGTGAGCAACTTGGTGTTGCAAAAGCCCGCAGAATCCTTGCAATCCTTGAGATTGCTAATGGGTGAGCAACTTGGTGTTGCAAAAGCCCGCAGAAGACTTACAACCTGTGAGGTTGGTAATGGGTAAGTGACTCGGTGTCACAACAGACCAAAAGTCTTGAGATCCTTGGGATCGTTAATGGGTGAGCAACTAGGTGTTGCAAAAGACCGGAAGAAGAATGATAAAAGTACGAATTGAACGATGGTGAAGATAATAAAAATATTACCTATGTGTACGTACGATGTATGATCACCTAAGAAGATGAGGAACGGTTTTGAATGAAAAAAAAAGTATTTTAACTATAAAACTAGAACTCACTCAGCAACGCTGACTTTTATGTATTTTCAGTTGGCAGGTGACAGGTTGCTGAGGATGGCACACGGGGATGGCTACTTGGCGGGCAAGACTGACATCCATTCACTTTTTGACAATACTGTTGTTTTGTAATTCATTCATCTAACATTTTGTGAGTTATAAACTAGAATGTATTGCTTAGCAACAGTGTTTTCAATGAAATGAATGTCTTTTGTTTAAATTAATTCCGCTGCTTAAATTTATAATAAGCATGTTTTATGCTGTGAATGACCAACTGTGAGGTGCCCGGGATCGGGGCCTTACAAGTTGGTATCAGAGCTAAAGTTTAAGTGAATTGGGTAAATATTTTCAAAATGAACCTAAACTTAAACTGAAAATGGGACAAGAAGAGGGATGTCAGCCCGAGTAGCCATGTGCCATCAGGTATTTCTTTTCTTAAAAGTTAATCAGTGTTATGTGCGTGTGCTATATGATTTATGTGTTCTTAGTAGATTTAGATGCTGATGTAGTCAGGATAGGGGATGCTTGGGGTGTGAAGAGTAAAGTAAGTGGCTAATCACAACTGGCCACTGTAATTAGGGACTTACTATACTTGACATAAACTGAGTTGTTTCCTTGAATGACTGTTTTAGTGTTTGAATCTTATAGTGCTTAGGAAAATGGCTGGGAAGAAACCTACCAAAGCTGCTAGAGGTAGAGGTCGACCGCGTACGACTAGGAACAGTACTAAAGCTCCTGAGACGACTCCTGTGAACCCTGAGGTTCCTAACCGGAATGAAGAAACTGAGAATGCGAGCCTGAATGCCTCAGCTAGGGAGGCGATTGCTGATGAGGTACATCAATCCTGCAGGCAGTTATGCCATCTGTGGTGACCGACGTTATTCGTGCTGTGAGGAATGAGGAGAGGAAGGAGAAGGAGGACAGGAAAGGGTCAACTGGGAAGGAAAGCAAGGGAGGAGAGGAACGATCGGATCCTGAGATAGTAGCATCTAATGAAGAGGGAGATGATGTGGTAGGGGTGACGACTAAGGGATGCAATTACGGGGCATTCCAGAGGTGCAGGCCCCCGATTTTTGATGGAAATGGCAATGCTGCTGCTGCCCACCATTGGGTAAGGGAGATGGAGGCGGTACTCGAGATCAGTGAGTGCCGGGAAGATCAGAAGGTGAAATTTGCCACCCACTCTTTTACCGACTCAGCACTATGTTGGTGGGACAATATTGTCCAAGCTGAGGGCAGCAGGGCTATAGGCAAGATGAAGTGGCCCGAGTTGAAGAAGTTGGTAGTTGAGGAATTCTGTCCTTACTGGGAACTTGATAAGGTTGAGAGGGAGTTTCTGCAACTCGAGGCGGGAACCATGAACCACCAACAATACACTGCCAAATTCAATGAGATGGCCAGGCTGGTGCCAGATCAAGTGACACCGATGTCTCGAAAGATTAACCGGTACATACAGGGGCTGCCAGCCGACATTCGTAGGCACTTGATCACTGCTCGGCCAAGCACTTTCAGGTCAGCAGTGGATCTGGCTGGCAGACTTTACGATGAAAGGGAAGTGACAGTGATGGAGTCAAGGAAATCCGGTGGTGCTAACCGGAATTGGAACGGGAAGCGGTTCGGGCGTGGTGGCTTTACCCCGAACAACAAAAGGATGAGAGGGGATGACCGTAGGGTGGGGTCATCAAGCTCAGGGCCCAAAAGGTGTGGCAAGTGCGGGAAGGAGCACACGGGGGAGTGCAGAATGGGGCCCAAGGTGTGCTACAGGTGCGAGAAGCTGGGCCACATCTCGAAGGACTGTAAGGATCTGAGGTGTTACACCTGCGGTGAGGCGGGCCATATGAGCAAAGACTGCAGGAAACAGAGGGTGGAAAGTTCCGGGACGAAGAAGGCGGCCGGGGCTGAAGGGCAGAAGGCGAGTGCCAGAGCTTTCACCATGACCAGAGAGGAGGCTAGGACGGACCCCGATGTTGTGTCAGGTACGTTTCTAGTAAATCAAACTCTTGCCTCTGTGTTATTTGATTCTGGTGCTAGTAAGAGTTTCATTTCTGCTACTTTCTGTGCTAAAGTGCCTGTTAGTAGTAAATACATTGATGAGCCCTTTGAAGTAGAAACCGCTATTGGTAAGTCCACTAGAGTTACTGATGTGATAGAGGACTGTGCCATAGAGTTAGAAGGTCATAGGTTTGCTGCTAGATTACATGTGATGCCCCTAGGTGGATTTGATGTAGTACTAGGGATGGACTGGTTGGCAACCTATGAAGCGAATATCGTATGTCAAAAGAAGATGATTAGATTGACGGCATCTGACGGGAGTCTGGTGACAATATACGGTGATCGGGTAACGATGATTCCGAAGGTGATTTCGATGGCGGTGGCGGGGAAGTACATAAGGCGTGGGTGCAACGCCTACCTATGTTATGTAAAGGATGTGGAGACGCCAACACCACAACTATCTGACGTTCTGGTTGTGTGTGAGTTTCCAGATGTATTCCCGGAAGACTTATCGGGATTGCCACCTGACCGCGAAATCGAATTCCAAATTGACTTGATACCCGGTGCTCAACCTGTTGCTAAAGCACCGTATCGATTAGCTCCGACGGAGATGAAGGAGTTGATGTAACAACTGCAAGAATTGCTTGACAAGGGCTTCATTAGACCGAGTATCTCTCCTTGGGGTGCTCCGGTCTTATTTGTGAAAAAGAAGGACGGTAGCATGAGAATGTGTATTGACTACCGTGAATTGAACAAGATGACAATAAAGAATCGGTATCCGTTACCGAGAATCGATGACTTGTTCGACCAGCTCCAGGGTGCCAGTTGGTTCTCGAGGATAGATCTTCGATCTGGCTACCACCAATTGAAGGTAAAGGAGCAGGACATTCCTAAAACAGCTTTCCGTACGCGTTATGGACACTATGAGTTTCTCGTTATGTCATTTGGTCTAACTAACGCGCCAGCTGCTTTTATGGATTTGATGAACCGAGTGTGTCGGCCAATGTTAGATAAATCAGTAATTGTGTTCATCGATGATATTCTGATTTATTCGAGGAGCGAGGAAGAGCATGCCGGTCACATTCGGGAAGTGTTGGAGACTTTGAGGAGGGAGAAACTGTATGCTAAGTTCTCCAAATGTGCGTTCTGGCTACGCGAGGTGCAATTTCTGGGTCACGTGGTAAATGCAGAGGGAATCATGGTGGACCCAGCAAAGGTTGAGGCTGTGATGCAATGGAAATCACCAAAGACGCCATCCGAGATTGGTAGCTTCTTGGGATTGGCGGGCTATTAAAGGAGATTTATTCAAGACTTCTCCAAGATAGCCTCACCATTGACAAAATTGACCCGTAAGGACGTGAAATTCGTGTGGGGTCGAGAGCAGGAGACGGCCTTTGAGGAGTTGAAGACAAGACTAACACAAGCTCCTGTTTTGACTTTGCCCGAGGGGAATGAAGACTTAGTGGTCTATTCAGATGCATCTTATTCTGGGCTAGGTTGCGTGTTGATGCAACGTGGAAGGGTGATCGCCTATGCATCTCGACAACTGAAGACCCACGAAGTCAACTATCCCACACACGATCTAGAATCAGCTACGGTGGTTTTTGCGTTGAAGATTTGGTGGCACTATCTATACGGGACGAAGTGCACAATCTTCACCGACCACAAAAGCTTGAAGTACTTCTTCGAGCAGAAAGATCTAAACATGAGGCAAAGGCGATGGTTGGAGCTCATAAAGGATTATGACTGCGAAATCCATTACCATCCGGGCAAGGCCAACGTGGTGGCCGATGCCCTTAGCCGAAAAGAACGACCTGAGCCGATTCAGGTGAAGGCTTATCAGCTGATCATGACCCCCGATGTGATGACACAGGTTAAGGAGTTCCAAGACGAGGCTTTGAAAGAAGATCGTCTTAACTCCGAAAGGATGAGAGGCCTAGTTACGGAATTGGGTGAGAACACTCTTGGTGTTAAGACCCGATTTGGGCGAATGTGGATTCCTCGATACGGGGATCTACGTGGTAGAATTATGGACGAGGCCCATAAGACCCGATACTCCATTCACCCCGGTGCTACCAAAATGTACCACGATATGAAGAAAGACTATTGGTGGCCGGGTATGAAACGCGACGTAGTGGAGTACGTAAGTAAGTGCTTGACTTGCTTACAAGTGAAGGCGGAACACCAGAAGCCCTACGGGAAGATCCAACCGTTGGATATACCCGAGTGGAAGTAGGAGCACATCACCATGGACTTCATCACGAAGTTACCACGTACCCCAAAAGGGTATGATGCCATATGGGTGATAGTTGACCGCTTGACAAAGAGTGCCCACTTCCTACCGATCCGCGAAACGTACTCATCCGAGAGATTGGCGGATCTATTCATCAAAGAAATTGTAGCTCGTCATGGTGTACCGGTGTCTATTGTGTCTGATCGTGACACCCGGTTTACCTCCAAGTTTTGGAAAAGATTTCATGATGCAATGGGGACGAGACTACACATTAGTACAACATATCACCCTCAGACAGACGGTCAGTCTGAGAGGACGATCCAAACCCTCGAAGACATGCTTCGGGCGTGCATGATCGACTTTGGAGGAAGTTGGGACAACCACCTGCCGTTAGCAGAATTCTCGTATAACAACAGTTATCATGCCAGTATTGGCATGCCACCCTACGAGATACTATACGGTAGGAGATGTAGGACGCCCGTATGTTGGGGAGACATTGGGCAGAAAGAACTGGGAGGTGTTGAGGTGATTGAAGCAACGACTGAGAAATTAGAAAAGATCAAAGCCTTCATGAAGGCGGCAAAAGATAGGCAAAAGTCGTATGCTGACAAGAGGCGAAGACCGATAGAGTTCAAGGTTGGTGACCGAGTCATGTTGAAGGTCTCGCCCTGGAAGGGAATTATTAGATTCAGGAAACGAGGTAAGCCAAGCCCGAGGTACATAGGACCTTTCGAATTATCGCACGAGTAGGAGAGGTGGCTTATCGACTTGAATTGCCAGATGAGTTAAGTGGAATTCATCCCACATTCCATGTATCTCATCTGAGGAGGTGCTTAGCTGATGAAGACATGGCTGTAGCACTGGAAGATATCGAGGTGGATGAGAGGCTCAACTACGTGGAGCAACCAGTGGCAATCATTGATCGTAAGGAGAAGAGGTTAAGGAATAAAGTGGTTCCTCTTGTGCGTGTACAGTGGAAGCACAGGAAGGGATCCGAATCTACGTGGGAGACTGAAGAAGAAATGAGACAGCACTACCCACATCTGTTTGAGGAATAACAGGTTTCGGGGACGAAACCTATATAAGGGGGGTGGACTTGTAACACCCGTAATTTCTTATTAAAGAAATTAAAAGAACAAAATAGAAAGAGAAAGGAAAGAAAACAAAAGTCTACTTTTGTTGAAGGGCCAAAAGTGCCAAATGGGCAAACTTCATATTAATTTTGATACAAAAGGTGGTATGGCCACCCACTCTTGCTCACATCATCACCATCTTCGATATTTTAGAGAGAGAAAGCAGCAAAGGCAGAAAGTTCTCGGGATTTTTGAAGAAGAATCTGAAAACTCGAAGTTTTTGGTAAGAAATCTTGAGTTTTGAAGCTTTAGATGATTCTAGACCCGTATATGTGCTTATAAATGTGCCTTGTGTGTTCGGGTGGTGTGGTGTGTGTTTTAGGTGTTAGAACAGTCGAGGAGGCTCGGGTGAAGAGTGTGAAATTTGAAGAGAACAACAAAGGTGAGTTCTAGACCCCTTTCTACCTGTTTTTAAACGTTTTGGGGCTGGAAAATGCATGTATATATGTTTTTATAAAGTTGGGTATGATACCCGTATGATATGTACGTGTGTATGTTTATAGAGAAAATTTTGGTATGAACATATGTTTATGTTTATAGTAGTTTATGCCTAGAATCATGTGTACATGCTTAGAACTAGGTATTATGATGTTTGGGGACTGGAGTTTGAATTAGAAATATGAACAGGCTACTAATACGCTAATAAGCCCACATAGTAGTCATGTGTCTGGGATTTGGACTTAGAATAATTAAGTACAAGTTAATGAGTCCAATAGTGCTTATACACCCAAGGACGTGCCTTAGAAATAGGCTAAGTGGGGTCATGTGTCCAAGCATGAAATGTCCAATAGTCCAAAAACGCCCAGACTCATAAGTCTGAAAATTGCTAAGTATGGGGATTTATAAGTCCCAACAGGACTCATGAGTCCCACAGTACCCATGAGTCTGAAATCTTAACTAAGTAAAAAGGTGAAAAGTCTGAATTCTGGTCGTATGACCAGAAAATATTTTCTAAGTGTAGGATGAAAAGTCCAACAGGGCTCATACGCCCAACAGGGCTTATACGCCCAGCAGTGCTCATACGCCCAGAGCCTGAAAATTTTCTAAGTGTGAGTTGGTGAGTCCGACAGTGGTGAAACGCCTAAACAGGGCTCATACGCCCAGATACTTGGACTTTTTAACAGAGTTTCTTGGAGTCTGTGCAGTAGGGTTTCACAAGGACATTGACTGTGACTTTATCGAATGTAAATGATTAATGTTATGATTAGGGATGTTATGGGAATTAATATTAATATGATTATTAATATTATCAGTACTATTATTATTAATATGCTTATTAATAATAATATTGTATGACTTTACGTGTAATGATCATGATCAAGACAGGAATTATTATCATTAATAAAGTGGAAGATTAATAGTAATAGAGAGTGGAATGTAAATGAATAAACGAAAGACTTGCAAGCAAATGGAGGTGCACACCCCTGGCAGGTGTTAGCTCAACTGTGATGCGGGTTCGCTACCCCGGAGGATGCACACAGGGTCAATCTTTGAGATTGATAATGGGTGAGCAACTTAGTGTTGCAAAAGCCCGCAGAAGGCTTACAACCTGTGAGGTTGGTAATGGGTGAGCAACTTGGTGTTGCAAAAGCCCGCAGAAGCATTGTTGTTAATATGCTTGGGTGAGCAACTTGGTGTTGCAAAAGCCCGCAGAAGCCTTGCAATCCTTGAGATTGCTAATGGGTGAGCAACTTGGTGTTGCAAAAGCCCGCAGAAGACTTACAACCTGTGAGGTTGGTAATGGGTGAGTGACTCGGTGTCACAACAGACCAAAAGTCTTGAGATCCTTGGGATCGTTAATGGGTGAGCAACTAGGTGTTGCAAAAGACCGGAAGAAGAATGATAAAAGTACGAATTGAACGATGGTGAAGATAATAAAAATATTACCTATGTGTACGTACGATGTATGATCACCTAAGAAGATGAGGAACGGTTTTGAATGAAAAAAAAGTATTTTAACTATAGAACTAGAACTCACTCAGCAACGCTGACTTTTATGTATTTTCCAGTTGGCAGGTGACAGGTTGCTGAGGATGGCACACGGGGATGGCTACTTGGCGGGCAAGACTGACATCCATTCACTTTTTGACAATACTGTTGTTTTGTAATTCATTCATCTAACATTTTGTGACTTATAAACTAGAATGTATTGCTTAGCAACAGTGTTTTTAATGAAATGAATGTCTTTTGTTTAAATTAATTCCGCTGCTTAAATTTATAATAAGCATGTTTTATGCTGTGAATGACCAACTGTGAGGTGCCCGGGATCGGGGCCTTACATCATTTGAATAACCCAACACAATAAGTCTGTAAAGCCTTAGTCTTTTTATGAAACCTCGGGTGATGAAGTCCAATTCATGACATGTCTAGAAGTATCGTTTAAGTACTAGTTCAATAATAGGATGATTGGTTTGAATTTAGGTATATAGCTATATATATATATGTGTGTATATATATATATGTATATGAAAAAAAGGAAAGAGAAAAAAAAAGAGGAGAAAAGCTAAACATGAGATCAAAATGATCAAGATATGAAGCAATAAATATAGTGTGAGAATTTTATGATATGATTGCTATAGATGATAGAAATTGATAAACATAACATTTAGCATGTTTAAATTGGATTTCATTCATCGTTAACCACTCTAAAATCCCTGTCTATCCCACCTTAAACCTTACCCTAACATTACAACCCATGAAAGACATCTTGATTTATGTGTATATTGTGTAAATTGATGGCGATATGATTAATATACGAGCGTATGATGCAAACGTACATTCATGGTATGAGAGTTCTAGATATAGTAGTATATAATCACTAGTACACAAAATAAACAGAGAGGAGTGTTCATTATGAGGAATATGAATGCATGAATGTTTGAAGCAAAAGGTGAAGTTATGCGAACTAAAGATTCTAATCTTAATACATAATTGATATTGCATGTTGGGTTGTGATCTTACATGATAAATGTTTAAAACTGTCACACCCCCCGCTGGTAGCGGAAACACGGGGGATGCGAGCTAGACGGGATCGTCATAACACATGGTATATGATAGAGTAGCAATAAAATATGATGACAAGCGTGTCATGACGACACCCGAACACAAACGGAGACTTGTGTCGTGTATAATCAATGTTCACGACAGCATAGTCATAAGCACAACACAAATGATCACAAAGACATTGATAATAGCTTGTAATGTAATATTCCTACAACATGGGAACAAGTATACAAAAGATCATATTCATGTTCAAGCTTTACAAAAGTAATAAGCACGAAATGCATCCTAGGGTCTCCTCTAAAAGGCAGCACTCCTAGAACTTCAATTTCCTTGATCACCTAAAAAGTAATGCTCAAAACGGTCAACAATAATGTTGGTGAGCTTCGCAGGTTTAAATTGTAAACTTGTAATTGATGCTGTATATTGTTTGTAGTGGAATACCGTGCATACAGTTATAAGTAAGCATAATCACATACCATGAGTTTTATACAACCAAACCTAATGACGTACACAAAGAAACTTGTCAGAATATATTCACCCAAGGCCCGTTCCTGGCAGTGTGATGGCACTCACAAGTAACCATCTGTCAAGGGTGGGGGTGTCAACCCAGTAGTACTACCAATACCTATCTGTTGGTTCCAACACCGGAATTAATGGTTGTAAGACAGTCCACACAGTAACATCATGTATGTATCAGATAAGTACTCACAAGACAGTATCACGTTGATTCCAAGTATTAAAATTGTATGTATAGTGTACAGCATTGAAAATGTGTGAGCATACTCTTCCCCCATGTTTGTAAAAGATTGAAACAATGTATAAGCGTAAAAAGGGGCCACGAAACTCACTTGTTAAGTGGTAAATATGTCTGATGAAATTCCCAAACTTGTATGTATGTATGAACAGTCAATCACCTATTGACAGTTATGTTAAGAATTAATCTTATGGACTACTGTTAATAATATTGTTTAATTGAATCGGGTCGTTTCGGTTCGGTCGTGGGTAGTACACACAAGCAGTCACACACATCTTAGTCTAGATTATTTTAAATAGTATGTGTCTGTTATTAGCGTTGACTTTAATCTTTGTGACCAAGCTATGACACTTTATTATATTACATTATCGTCGTGAGATCTCCGAAGAGGGGATCCACACACACACACACCATTAGTCATACAATAGGACCGGACGCACGACTGACACCCCATTCACACGAGTGGACTTTCAGTCGTACGAATTAGCTACTTTCGTACAATTGATCCTCCATTCTTGTGACTAAGCCTTCAGTCGTACCATGCAATACCAGTCGCACGACCTAACAGCCAACCGCGCGACTCAAAGTCCCTCCGCGCGAATCAGCTTCATTCGCGCGAGAGGACCCTCTTTCGCGCGACAGGCATCTGACCGTGCGATTTCACACACTCGCACATATTCCACATTCGCATAGCCCAGTCACGCGACAACCCCTGTCGCGTGACATCTCTAGTCGCGTGACAACCTCTATTTCGCGTGACAACCTCTATTTCGCACCCACCGACAGTCGCGCGACACAACCGCGCGACTTACCTATTCGCTCATGTCTCAAGTCGCACACACATGCAGTCGCACGCCCCTTTTGCGCGCGACAACCCCATTTGCGCCATCGGGAGTCGCGACGGCAGTGAGTTGCAGGTCGGCCTTCGGCTGCCCGATCACGAGTGTTACCCAACCAAAACTTCCAGAACTCATATTCTAACCTATCTAGGCAAGAAACACACTCAGAAACAAGACATGCAATTCCCACGACCTCTTGTGCTCTGATGAACCCGAGCACCCGAAAACCCTCGAAATGCAGCTGTAAAATCGAGTTAAAAACCCGGTACCCTTACTACCTGTAGGAACTACGTTATCTACCTGCTAGGAACTAGTATGGTACTCGAGATTTGAAGACGAAAATGCGAGAAACGGGTCGGTTTTGGTGTTGGCTTCTAGAGAGAGAGAGTAGAAGAGGAGGATGAAGTGATGAGAGGGTGAAAAAGGGTGGAAAATGGCTGGGAAGGGGTATTTATACCCAGCCTAGTTTCTCAAAGTTTCAAGTTTAGTCCCCGCACTTTGCCCCCGGGTTTCCAAATTTTGTTTCGGTTAAAAACGTTATAATTTTTGTGTTGTTTATTGACGATAAAATGTTATTAATGTTATTTATAATTTAAAAATGATTTTATTTGTGAAAATTATTTTATTATAAAAATGACGTGTTTAGTGTTAACGGGGCAAATCTTAGAGAAATGTCTTAAGATAACTACAAGTTGAACAACCTTAACATGCATATAAGGGCAATTAAGCAACACAAATAGGGTGTTCACGTAATTGGTTCGTCAAAATGAGGAATGACTGTTAACAAGATTAAGTAAATCACGTTAAACGACGGACCTTTGGTGACGGATGTCACAGTATCCCCCAGTTGAGGGAATTTCGTCCCGAAATTCAACTGGTGCTAGGCCCTAGAACGTCATCCGCGAATAAATGTGGGTATTTGAGTCTCATCTGATCTTCACGTTCCCATGTAAACTCTAGCCCTCGTTTAGAATTCCATCTTATACGAACGATAGGTATCTTGCTGCGCCTTAGCTTTTTGACCTTTCGGTCCATGACCTCAATAGGTTCTTCAATAAAATGAAGCTTTTCGTCGATCTTCATTTCCTCAATTGGTACGTGTAAGGACTCGTCTGCCAAACACTTTTTGAGGTTCGACACGTGAAAAGTATCATGCACACCGCTGAGTTCTTGTGGCAACCTCAATCGGTAAGCCACCGGACCGATTCTTTCTGTAATCTCGAATGGTCCTACGTATCGAGGGGCTAACTTCCCTCTCTTACCAAATCGTACGATCCCTTTCCAGGGAGAGACCTTAAGTAAGACATGGTCCCCAACATTGAATTCTAGAGGCTTCCGACGGTTGTCGGCATAGCTCTTTTGGCGATCTCTAGCTGCTTTAAGTCGGTCTTTGATTAGGAAGATCTTATCAGTGGTTTCTTGAATGATCTCTGGGCCCGTAAGCTGGCTTTCACCAACTTCAGCCCAACAAACTGGTGATCTACATTTCCGTCCATACAACGCTTCGAATGGTGCGCATCCAATGCTTGTGTGATAGCTGTTGTTGTAGGAGAACTCAATCAGCGGTAGATGAGTATCCCAACTACCACCAAAATCAATGACGCATGCCCTCAGCATGTCCTCAAGCGTCTGTATTGTTCGCTCGCTTTGGCCGTCTGTCTGGGGGTGATAGGCTGTACTCATGTCTAACCGAGTGCCCATCGCTTTCTGTAACGTCTGCTAAAAGCGTGAAGTGAATCGACTGTCTCGGTCGGATATGATTGACACCGACACCCCGTGCCGTGTCACGACCTCTTTGATGTACAACCTTGCCAGCTTATCCATCTTGTAGTCTTCTCGGATAGGCAAGAAGTGAGCAGATTTCGTCATTCGATCCACCACGACCCATATCGAGTCGTGCCCGCTTGGTGTTCTCGGGAGTTTGGTAATGAAATCCATTGTGATGTTCTCCCATTTCCACTCGGGAATTTCAGGTTGTTGCAATAATCCCGATGGTTTCTGGTGTTCTGCCTTGACCTTTGAACAAGTCAAGCATTTGCTCACGTATACAGCAACGTCTTTCTTCATACCTGGCCACCAGTATAGTTCTTTCAGATCGTGGTACATCTTGTCTGCACCAAGATGAACAGAGTATCGAGTCTTGTGTGCTTCATCCAAGACTAGTGTACGTACACCTCCCATTTGGGGACCCATATACGATCTATGAAGTAATGAATGCCGTCATCCTTGTGAGTCATTTGTTTATCCAACCCTCGGAACTCTTCCCCCGCAAGGTTCTCTTCTTTCAACGCCTTGTTTTGTGCTAATTGAATCTGAGCCTTTAAATTAGTTTGAATAGTCAAACCTAGCGCTCGAGCACGTAATGGTTTCACACGTTCTTTGCGGCTTAATGCATCAGCCACCACGTTAGCTTTCCCGGGTGATACCGGATTTCACAGTCGTAGTCGCTAAGCAGTTCTACCCAGCATCGCTGCCGCATGTTAAGTTCTTTCTGGTTCATGATGTGTTGAAGGCTCTTATGGTCTGTGTAGATGATGCATTTGGTTCCGTATAGATAATGCCTCCATATCTTGAGTGCAAATACTACGGCACCCAACTCCAAGTCGTGAGTTGTGTAGTTCTTTTCATGCACCTTGAGTTGTCGCGAAGCGTAGGCAATCACTTTATCTTTCTGCATTAGCACACAACCCAAACCTTGATGTGAAGCATCACAGTACACCACAAAATCATCGGTTCCGTCTGGAAGAGACAATATCGGTGCGTTGCACAACTTCTCTTTCAATGTTTGGAACGCCTGTTCTTGTGCTTTCCCCCAATCGAACTTCTTGTCTTTCTGAGTCAACAAAGTTAACGGTTGGGCAATCTTGGAGAAATTGGCAATGAAGCGACGATAGTATCCGGCCAATCCCAAGAATTGCCGTATTTCTGAGGGTGTTTGGGGAGTATCTCACTTCTTCACAGCTTCAATCTTACCGGGGTCCACATGAATTCCATTTTCGTTAACTACATGACCCAATAATTTCACTTCTCGAAGCCAGAATTCACACTTCGAGAACTTGGCGAAAAGTTTCTCTTCCTTCAACAGTTCTAGAATCGTTTGGAGGTGTTTTTCGTGATCCTCCTTCGAACGGGAGTAGATGAGTATGTCGTCTATGAATACAATCACGAACTTATCAAGATAAGGCTTACACACCCGATTCATCAGATCCATAAAGACAGCTGGAGCGTTGGTCAATCCGAATGGCATGACCAAGAACTCATAGTGCCCGTAACGAGTTCTAAACGCTGTTTTTGGAATATCGTCCTCGAATACTCTTAATTGATGATAACCAGATCGAAGGTCGATCTTAGAGAAATACGAGGCTCCTTGCAACTGATCGAACAGGTCGTCGATTCTGGGGAGAGGATACCGATTCTTCACGGTCAATTTGTTCAGCTCCCTGTAGTCGATACACATACGGAACGCCCCATCCTTCTTCTTGACAAATAACACCGGTGCTCCCCACGGTGATTGACTCGGTCGGATGAAACCCTTCTCCAGTAGTTCCTGTAGTTGGCTGGATAACTCTTGCATCTCTGAGGGTGCTAACCGATAAGGTGTCTTTGCTACCGGTGTAGCTCCGGGAACCAGCTCTATATGGAATTCCACCTGTCGGGGAGGAGGCAATCCAGACAGATCATCAGGGAACACCTCCGGATAGTCCCATACAATGGGAATGTCTGCCAATTTTGTCTCTTCTTCTTTCTTTTCTACGATGTGAGCCAGAAAAGTGTAACACTGCTTCCGTAAACTTCGGCGGGCTTTCATGCAAGAAATGAGCTTTAGTGTTCTTCCCGGTCGCTCTCCTTGAATCTTGAGTACCTCCCCGTTTGGCATGGGGATTCGTACTACTTTCTCCCGGCAAACAATCTCGGCTCCATGATTTGACAACCAATCCATGCCCACTATCACATCGAAGCTGCCTAACTCGAATGGTATTAAATCTATGCTAAAGGCCTGGTCTTCTAACGTTAGGGTGCAATTCTTAATAATCTCGTCTGCTTGTTCAACCCTACCATTGGCCATTTCTATGGAGTAACTAGTTTCTAGCCTACTAGCACTTAAATCAAGCATATGCACGAATTCAGAAGATATAAAGCTGTTGTCTGCTCCAGTATCAAATAGTATGGATGCAAAATGGTGATTGAGCAGATACGTACCCGTAACAACGTTCGGGTCCTGACGGGCATCATTAGCTCCAATGACAAATGCGCGTCCCCGTGCAGCAGTTCCTTGGTTTCCATGACCTTGAGCGCCCGCTATGGCCATCACTTGCTGTTGATTATTCCCTTGTTGACCCGGTGCCCTGCTCAGTCGGGGGCACATGTTTCTAAAGTGATCGAGGCCTCCACATTCATAGCATGCCCTGGCGTTCCCGGCGGGGTTAACCGCGTTGACGGGTGCGACCAGATTCGGTGCCACTCTACAATCTCTTGCTAGGTGCCCCGGGCGCCTACAGTTTGCGCACACCCGGCACTGTGTCTCTGGGGGATGATGATAGCTGCATCTGTCACATTTGGGATATGGCCCGACATATTCTCTTTTCCCTTGAGTCACGGCCACGAAGTTTCTGGTGACCTTGGCCCTTTTATCAGATTTCCCGACATTGGACCGGCTAGTTTCCCCAACATCCTTTCGCTTCTCTGCTCCCTTGCCCAATACCCCTGTTCGTACCATCTCATCGGTCAGAGCGCCAGCCTTCAGAATTGCGCTCTGAATCGTAGGAGGAGCAGCTGCAGTTACCATTGCCCGTATTTGAGGCGCGAGTCCCCAAATGTACCTCTCAATCCTCTTAGATTCCGGAGTGACTAAATGTGGAACTAGTCTAGCCAACTCGTGGAATCAGTCAGTGTAAGCTGCATGCCCCGCCCCCACCATAGCATGATTCCAGAACTCATGCTCAAGCTTTTGCATCTCGTTGTGAGGGCAGTATTCTTCGGTAATCAAAGCTTTAAATTCATCCCAAGTCATCTGCATCGCAGATTCCCTTCCCCTAGCTTGAACCTGGGTGTTCCACCAGGTTAGTGCTCGGCCCTGCAGTGAGCACGTAACATACTTGATGCGTTGGATGTCGAGGCATTCGCTAATGTCGATCACAACCTCCATTTTCTCGAGCCATCTGATCAGGGCTATCGCCCCACCTTTTCCATCAAATTCACGGGGTTTACAGGCCACAAACTCCTTGTCAGAACAGCCCCGTTTGGTATTAGCAACCCCAGTTTCGTTACCGGCTGTACCACCATTTCCGGTCTCCTGGTTGCTTTCATTCCCAGTCGGGTTCCCATTACCCTCGTTCTCGTTACCACCATCCCCGTGGGAGTGGTTCTGCTGTTGCAAAGCATCGCTCACTTGAGCTACAATAGTGGGAATCAAGGCAGTCAGTTGTTGAGCAATCAGGGTTGCCATATCAGGACTTCCAGTCCCTTGAGTATTGCCAATAGGACCTTCATTTGCTCCTGAAGATCTGCCTCTGCCTCTGCCTCTGCCCCTCGGGGCTTCACTTCCGCTACTACTTCTGCGGTTAGATCTTCGAGGTGGCATGTTCTATTCATAAAAGAGGCAACATATAAGCTTTAGTCACCTTAAGATGCGTAAGTACTTTACTTATCAATTTCCAATGTTTCGTGTTCCAGTCGGTCAAGATCACCATGTAGCCATTTTAAGCATATTCTCGGTATACCGGTGGTGTTTATATATAGGGTTCCCCGCAGCGTTCCCACCACACCCACGATGTACCGAGAATGATGCCTAATCCGGTTACATGACATCCGACCTTCCTTTACACCATAATCCATCAAGTCAACTGAGATTCCAAGCATGTAATCACGTATAGTCTAGCGAAGGTTGTCTATTTCGCGTCCTTGAAAGGACTCAGACATAGCCTCCTCGGGTCGGTCTCTCAGCGTATGAGGTCAGGCGCGATGTATGATCTGTGAAGATCTCTTCGGGTCTCAATACCCGAATTTCGGCTATGATAACTTGGCGTAGAGGGAACGGAAGATCCAATAGGAAGCACCTCATCAGTGACGAGCACAAGGCTCAAGCACAAGGTGAAGGATCACATAACAGAAGGATAATCAATCATGTAAGGAGGAACACATACACGAGATATATAAATGCACACAAGCTTAAGCATGCAAATCTACATGAAGGTTCCTAGGTTATAGTCTAGGTCAAGTGTAATTGCCTAATTCTCTATAACCAATGGCTCTGATACCAGTCTGTCACAGCCCCCGCTGGTAGCGGAAACACGGGGGATGCGAGCTAGACGGGATCGTCATAACACATGGTATATGATAGAGTAGCAATAAAATATGATGACAAGCGTGTCATGACGACACCCGAACACAAACGGAGACTTGTGTCGTGTATAATCAATGTTCACGACAGCATAGTCATAAGCACAACACAAATGATCACAAAGACATTGATAATAGCTTGTAATGTAATATTCCCACAACATGGGAACAAGTATACAAAAGATCATATTCATGTTCAAGCTTTACAAAAGTAATAAGCACGAAATGCATCCTAGGGTCTCCTCTAAAAGGCAGCACTCCTAGAACTTCAATTTCCTTGATCACCTGAAAAGTAATGCTCAAAACGGTCAACAATAATGTTGGTGAGCTTCGCAGGTTTAAATTGTAAACTTGTAATTGATGCTGTATATTGTTTGTAGTGGAATACCGTGCATACAGTTATAAGTAAGCATAATCACATACCATGAGTTTTATACAACCAAACCTAATGACGTACACAAAGAAACTTGTCAGAATATATTCACCCAAGGCCCGTTCCTGGCAGTGTGATGGCACTCACAAGTAACCATCTGTCAAGGGTGGGGGTGTCAACCCAGTAGTACTACCAATACCTATCTGTTGGTTCCAACACCGGAATTAATGGTTGTAAGACAGTCCACACAGTAACATCATGTATGTATCAGATAAGTACTCACAAGACAGTATCACGTTGATTCCAAGTATAAAAATTGTATGTATAGTGTACAGCATTGAAAATGTGTGAGCATACTCTTCCCCCATGTTTGTAAAAGATTGAAACAATGTATAAGCGTAAAAAGGGGCCACGAAACTCACTTGTTAAGTGGTAAATATGTCTGATGAAACTTCCCAAACTTGTATGTATGTATGAACAGTCAATCACCTATTGACAGTTATGTTAAGAATTAATCTTATGGACTACTGTTAATAATATTGTTTAATTGAATCGGGTCGTTTCGATTCGGTCGTGGGTAGTACACACAAGCAGTCACACACATCTTAGTCTAGATTATTTTAAATAGTATGTGTCTGTTATTAGCGTTGAATTTAATCTTTGTGACCAAGCTATGACACTTTATTATATTACATTATCGTCGTGAGATCTCCGAAGAGGGGATCCACACACGCACACACCATTAGTCATACAATAGGACCGGACGCACGACTGACACCCCATTCACACGAGTGGACTTTCAGTCGTACGAATTAGCTACTTTCGTACAATTGATCCTCCATTCTTGTGACTAAGCCTTCAGTCGTACCATGCAATACCAGTCGCACGACCTAACAGCCAACCGCGCGACTCAAAGTCCCTCCGCGCGAATCAGCTTCATTCGCGCGAGAGGACCCTCTTTCGCGCGACAGGCATCTGACCGTGCGATTTCACACACTCGCACACATTCCACATTCGCATAGCCCAGTCATGCGACAACCCCTGTCGCGTGACATCTCTAGTCGCGTGACAACCTCTATTTTGCGTGACAACCTCTATTTCGCACCCACCGACAGTCGCGCGACACAACCGTGCGACTTACCTATTCGCTCATGTCTCAAGTCGCACACACATGCAGTCGCACGCCCCTTTCGCGCGCGACAACCCCATTCGCGCCATCGGGAGTCGCGACGGTAGTGAGTTGCAGGTCGGCCTTCGGCTGCCCGATCACGAGTGTTACCCAACCAAAACTTCCAGAACTCATATTCTAACCTATCTAGGCAAGAAACACACTCAGAAACAAGACATGCAATTCCACACGACCTCTTGTGCTCGGATGAACCCGAGCACCCGAAAACCCTCGAAATGCAGCTGTAAAATCGAGTTAAAAACGAGGTAGTGACGTTATCTACCTGCTAGGAACTAGTATTCACGATGGTACTCGAGATTTGAAGACGAAAATGCGAGAAACGGGTCGGTTTTGGTGTTGGCTTCTAGAGAGAGAGAGTAGAAGAGGAGGATGAAGTGATGAGAGGGTGAAAAAGGGTGGAAAATGGCTGGGAAGGGGTATTTATACCCAGCCCAGTTTCTCAAAGTTTCAAGTTTAGTCCCCGCACTTTGCCCCGAGTTTCCAAATTTTGTTTCAGTTAAAAACGTTATAATTTTTGTGTTGTTTTATTGATGATAAAATGTTATTAATGTTATTTATAATTTAAAAATGATTTTATTTGTGAAAATTATTTTATTATAAAAATGACGTGTTTAGTGTTAACGGGGCAAATCTTGGAGAAATGTCTTAAGATAACTACAAGTTGAACAACCTTAACATGCATATAAGGGCAATTAAGCAACACAAATAGGGTGTTCACGTAATTGGTTCGTCAAAATGAGGAATGACTGTTAACAAGATTAAGTAAATCACGTTAAACGACGGACCTTTGGTGACGGATGTCACAAAAACTAAGTATGCTTTGTGACCTTAACTTATACAAAATTGTGATAAGTTAGCATGTTTGATTAATTAAGGTGAATTATGCAAGTAAGTTTGTTTGAGGACAAACAAAAGGCTAAGTGTGGGGATGTGATCGAGTGATAATAATTCAATGTTTAAATGATCTACTTATGTGAATTTACATTGTTGTTAGTATGGAATGTGATTACTTTTTTGTGTTTTGATTTGTAGGGATTGGAGCTTAAAAAGCTTATTTTAAGGTGAATAAAGCAAAGGATGAAACCACGAGGACCAAATGTGCAATTACCAAAAGATGCGAAGCGCGAAACCGGAACTAATTTGGTGAACATGAAGAGTATGGAAGAAGCGGGATGGAAAATTACATCCCGAGAAGTGAAGAAATGCAAAAACCAAAGGTTCAAGACCATGGTAACTTAAAATGGGCATAACTTGGGCTAGGAAAAGAGTTATGGGGCCCAAAACCTATCAACGGAAAACTCGTGAAAATTTACATGTGAAAATCAAAATTTTACAGGGGTCCGGTGTATTGGCGGCATATTTGTGCACGTATTTGATAAAAATTTCAGAAAGTTAGGCGTAGGAAAGCGGAGGGGGGCGTATGATACGCCGCCCTGGGCGTATCATACGCCGGTGGCTGAACTAATACCCGAATTTTATGGAATTTCAAGTTATTTAAGTCAAATCAACCCTAATTCAATCGAGAACTTCTTGGAGATGAAAAGTAATGAACTTTAGGTGATTTATGGTGTTCCAAGGCTCCCCAAATCATCCACGAACATTCTCCAACTCAAGACCGAAGGCATAATGAAGATGATGCGTGGCTAGGTTCTCTTGAATGCTTTCGGGAGT